>APFE031622751.1:83070-109599 GCA_000404065.3 Pinus taeda
GGTTAACCACCTTATTTATTACTATGGCCCATCCCATTATTACATTATTACCTTGGGTACCTCCCTTTGTACCCCATATTACCCCCCCTAGGTATATAACATTACCCCCCCTAGGTATATAACAAGTATTGTGATTGAAATATCACATGACATTGCATAAATAATTGATTGTTAAAAGTATTTCATTTATTTGAAAATGTTGTGACTAATGTGATTTAATTTGTTACTCATACATTATAGGTTACTTGCCATGGAGTTTTTATGGGTCTTCAAATCACTATTGAAGTGCTTGTGTAAAAATTACCATGACTTGTAAGAGTAATTGGTAAGTAACTGTAAGTAAGTCTATAGATTTTGTTTTGTTTATATATAATTGAATATTGGCTTTATGGAAAGTAAATATTTCTTTTTTTTGCAATTATAAATGCTTATGACTATAGATAAGAATTATTTCTTTTTCTTATTGGTATTCCTTGGAAATGGAATGCTTCATTTTGAAGGGAAATGATCTCATTTTTAGTTGTTTGGATTCGTTATACTAAGTAGAAATTACATCCTAGTGATAGATGAACACCGGGGAAGGTGTTCTCTTTAAGGGGGGGAGTATGCAATATCCCTATTCGATGTATATTTTACACATAATATTAATTAAAATTTAGTTATACTTTATTACATGACAACTGGATTAGAATTTATTTAGGGTTCAGTTCTTGATATCTGTCATTGCCTTTTATTGTCCTTTCCTTTTACTTATTGGTTATGCATTATTTTCTGAATTTGATGGCGAGGCAAAGGATATATGCTAGAGTTTCTTTAAAATTTATGTTCTACCACAATGTATTCTTTCCATAACCAGTTTATTCTTTGGCTCATGGCCAGTGGAGCTACCATTTAAGAGCAAAGCAAAAGTAATTGGTGGAGCTTCCATTTAAGAGCATAGTAAAAGTAATTTCCAAGCAAAGGAATAAGTAAATGTTCTGAAGGAGGCATATGTGGATTTGACGACATAGTGAATATACTAGCCTACAAAACGTCGAAGCATACAAATGCCTTTAGTTGAGACCAAACCATTTGCTAGTTCATGAGTATTACTGTTAAGATAAGTATATATTTTATTTACATTTTGTTTCTTGAAAAGAGAAGATAGAATATGAATATTCTTGCACATATTTTATTACGCATATTATATGTGAATCTTGTGTGTTAAAAAATAAGTAGATTTGTGATTTCTTGAAATGGAAGATAAGTGAAAATGATTTGGATTATGTGGTTACACAAAACTCACGTTAGTTTTATTAGTAAATCAAATATATTACTACATGACATAGATAAAGATTGATTTTTATATATTTTTCTTGGTAAAGAAAATATAGTACTGCATGTAGATAAAGACTGTTATTACTATATATAGAAAAAGATTGTGATTATATATATTTGCAACATTAAAATATAAGTAACCTTTCTTGTCTTTATATAACATTGCATGTGCCTTTTATGTAAGAAAAGATAGGGTGCATTCTATTTTCTTAAAAAAGGATTTCGTAGTCATTTTCCTTTCTGGAAGTGAATATAGATTAAAGAGGGTAATTTGTGAAATAGTCTCATGGGTAAGAGAGTTCTTTTGAAAAAGAATACTTAGTATGAGAAAATATAATAACCAATGCATAGATGAAATGCACATAAATAATATAAGTCATAGGAATATTCTTTGGAAAGAATATGTTTTTCTCGAATGCATGAAAGATAAGTTAATTGTGTTAATTCCTTTGCAAGATTTTGCAAAAGTTACATGTTTTGGTGAGTAAAAAGGTAAATGATGTTTGTGTTGCATATTGGATATTACATGGTTTAATGCATAAAAGGTTACCATTATTATTATCTTAGTTCTTATGCCCAAAATAAAGGTTGGTTATGATACTTTATTGAAAAGAAATGCATGAGAACTTTGTTATGATACTTTCTTGGAAACAAATGCATAATAACTTTGTACATAAATGACAGAGAAACTATGTTGGGTTCTTGAAAATAACCATGTGAAAAGAACACATATGGAGAAGCATAGAAACAATAGTTGATTACATGTATGAAGATATAACTATTGTGCTATATATTTTAAAGACAAACATGGATTTGTAGAACTGCTGCGTTAGATCTTTTAAAGAGAAATATGGATTTGTGTGCAAAAAAGAATAAGTACTGTGGAAAGTAAAACAAGTATTTACTTGAATAAATGTATTATATTTCCTTTGCAAAATACATATATCTGCATGCAATAAATAATGGCTAACACATTAGTCATGGTTTATATAAATGCATATCTTCGTGCATACGATAGATTTTTTAAATAGATCTATCTTGGGAAAGATGCTTTTCGAAAAGGGACTTGTAATTGCTTGCACGATAATAATGTCTATTGTGTTAATATTTCCTTATAAGAGGCATGTATTATTATGTATTATAATAATAGCTATTGTATTGGAAATATTACTTGGTTACATGCAGAAAGAAGAAGATAAGGGGTTAGCTCCCTTTAATAAGTTTTTATCTAATTACATGCATGAAAAACAAAGATAAGTTGTTAGTATCCTTTAAATGGAAAGAATGGTTATAGAGGTATCCTTTGGATATGAACGTGTGTGGTACTAGAATTACCATAACAACGTGGTAATTATTATGACATGATTGATAATTATTTGTTTATACATACACAATGTTGTTAGAAGAAGCATGTTGTGATATTGTATTTGCATCTCATGTATGCACATAAATAGATGTTAAAAGATCACTTTTAGAGATTGATTAATGATTGATTAATATTTTATCTAATCTTGTTACCAAAGCTTATTGACGGACAGGAAATGATGGTGGTTTGTGCCAAAGACAAATTATGTTTAACATTATGGTAGATAAAGAACTAATGGTCCATGCTCATGAGTACGAGTTTCAGGATGGTACACTGATGGAGCAATCATGCCACAAGGATGTAGAGAGTGGTGATATGTAGGTAAATGGTTTCATGACAACTATAATAACTTTTAGCTAGGTATGTGATATTTTAATGATATTTCATTGTAATATTTTATAACAATGGATAAGGAATATAATCCCTTATAAGCCATTGAGTGAGGGGTTAACACCATCATGAGCATTTAATAATAAAATTAAACATTTGTTGGTTTTCACCGTACGAGGTCTCAAGGGTATATCGGTGTTCAATGATGTGATTGATTATTGTGTAAGTTTGATGATGTTGATTCCTTATTTGATGTGGTAATCATAATGTCAAGTATGTGATTAGTATTGAATGATGTGATTAATAATTGTGTCAGTTTGATGATGTTGATTCCTTATCTGATGTGATAATAATAATGTCAAATATGTGATTAATTAATTTGGTTATGCAACTTACTGTCTTCTATTGAAAGTTACTTTATGTACTAATGAACATCCTATCTAATGGTTAATGAGGAATGTGAAATAATGATTTGGATAATTACTTGTAGGTAATTTGTGTAAAAAAATTCTAACTCCCTGCATTTTCATGTGAGGTTACTGGGTATGTTACACTTGAAATTTCACTTTTATTTTACATCAAACTTTATATAATGAGATAAAGTAATTTAAAAAATAAATTACTTTTTAGTATGAGGGATAAATGTAATTCCTTTCATTGAGCCTAATGTCTATAGTATGCTAGAAATGTGTAACTTAATGTAATGTAAACATTGTAACTTGGTGAAAATAAAAATAAAATATAAAATAACCCTACAAAAAGTAAATAATAATAATAATAAAATGACTCATGGTATTGACCCATGGTTTTAAAAATCCATGGTATTGACTCATGGAATTGCTAGCATAGATTCATGTTAGTTTGATGTTATATTTAGATACATAATTAGTTGTAGAAAATGATGGCGTTGAATCTATGTAGCCTATAAAGTTAAAACTTTGCTATAAACGTAAAACTTTTTTATGGAAACATGACATTTGAAATGTAATTATTATATTTTATCTAATCGTTTTTCCTACCTCCATCCACTTGTTACTAAGTTATATTGGATAAAATATAATACTATAATATTACATTTTACTCAATATTCGCCCCCCCTCCCCTCCCCTCCCTCAACGGGTCCACATCTTGTTGAAATATTGCAAAAATAATATTCCAATTTTATTTGTCCTTGAATTAAATTGTGAATTAAAATCAAATTTAGTCTTAACAACTACTTGGAAATAATTATTAATTTATTTTAAATTAATTAGTTAGAGAAATTCAAGTTATAAGTCTTTCAAGAGTTATCCCTTAAAATAAGGAGATAAGATTGAGTTATATTTGAGTTGTAATTAGTTAACTCATTTTACTGAGTTAAGTCTAGTTAAATTAGTTCCAAATTGTTTGAGGAAATAATAGTGAGTTAAGAGTCAGTTGATGCATTAATGCACTCAACTAGTGCTACTCTAGTTAACTAAATATTCCCTCATCAAAAACTCATGCATGTCTATGCTGAGAAAGACCCAGTTGAGATAAATGTTCAAGGACAGTGTACTATCAGTTGCATGTGTTTTCTTATGGAGAAAACACATGAATGTAGTCAGGGATTTATCCTTGAGGATTGCGCAATTTTGGAGGAGGGTTTTCCACTTGGTAAAGGAAAATCATCCACAAGGAAAAATGCAAGGAAATAGGAGCTTGGAGGGCAGAGAGGAAGGCTTGAGAGAGGCCAATATTGCTTGTGAGCATCTGTGAGGATTGTACTGAGAGTTGGCTAGTTGTGAGAGCTAAGGCTTTGTATAATTCCTATGTATTTTCACCAGTATGATAATTACATTAGTGTGGGGTTTTAGCTGAGGCTTTCCCCAAAGTATTTTCTGTGTGTTTATGCCATTGATTCTAATCTTTCTGTATATCATTGTTTAGCTCTCTTTACGCTTCCGCCATTGATAGTCTAAGTAGGTTTTAATTTCTGCTTTGATTTATATTGCATCTGGGTTAACCTACACAGATTTTCTACATGGTATCAGAGCTGTGAATAGTATACTAAGAAGAGAATTCAAAGTTTGAAGTTTGGGGTTGCAGGTGAAAATCGAATTCATATCATAATTCAAGGTTGGCCAATGGCGTTCTATGGCTTGAGACTCGAGTATGCCTTGGAAGGTAGTACGAATTACATAGCATGGAAAGATAGAATGGAGGCTTTATTAGAAGATAATGGCTTGAAGGAATTCATTGATCAAGAAATCCCAAAGCTAGCTTCAACTAATACACAAGAGTTGGTTGGGTGGAAGAAGTGTGTGGCGAAGGTGAGACAGGTCATCCTTGAGGGGGTTTGAGACCATATTGTCTTGAGTCTCCATGGGAAGGATATTCCATTTTCAATGTGGAAGACATTGAAGGACCTCTACCAGAACAATAACGACTAGAGGAAATTGGTGCTCAAAGATAAGCTTCGAAGAATCAAGCTGGAGAAGGGCTATACTATTTCCACATATCTGAACAAGCTCACCACCTGCAGACGTGAGCTTGGTAGTGTGGGAATAACTAATGCCGATGATGATATCATGAGCCTCGCTCTCCTTGGAATTCCAAAGAGTTTGAATAGCTACCAGGACTCTGTGAATGGAAGGGGGAAACTGTTGGATTTGGAAAAACTGTGGTCAGATCTTATGCAGGAGGATATCAAGAGGAGCATACGAGATGGTTCTTCATCCAAGAATGACGATGAAGAAAATCTAGCCTTAGCAAGTAAGGCAAGGAAAGGGAAGGGGAAGGCTTCCCATTTCAGATCGAATTCTTCTCATAGAGGGAAGAAGGGTGACATGTCTAAAGTAAGATGCTTTAATTGTCACAATATGAGACATTATGCAACTAATTCCCTGTCGAAGAAGTCTAAGAAGGGATCCTCGGAAGGACCAGAAGGTGAGGCATTAGCCTCTTAGTTCGAAATCGACTTTACCCTCATCACATGCATGGTGTCATTGATGATGATTTGTGTCTGATCTCTTGACAGTGGAGCCTCATTCCACATGACCGGTGATAAAAATTTATTCAGTGCCTTGGAAGAGAAAGACCTCAAGATGCACATGGAGATGGGTGACAACGAAAGGTATAGTGTTTCAAGAGTGGGCATGGTTTCTTTTTAAAGGAAGCATGGATATCCTCTCACCTTGACAGATGTGATGTATGTGCCTGGACTGTAGAATCCTATAGGGGCTTGTTTTTGAGCCTGAATTGAGAAAAATCGTCTTTGAATCTGGGATTAGGCCTCTACTTGACCTCCAAGCCATCAAAACCATTGTACCCCTCTTCCTCCACACCTGTCTCCCCTGCTAAAGAACAAGGAAAGATTAGCATTTTCATTTGTAAAATGAAAAGATATATAAAAATAATTCTTTTTATTTCTTAATTAGCACATGCATGCAATAGTTGTTACTCCCTAGATTAGATTCCATGTTTAGTTAGTTTAAATCATCACATGTGATAAATAGGGTTAAGTTAGGTTTCTTTTACATTTATTTCATGATCTTTATGCAATTATAATATGTTTGCTTCCTTGTACTTTATTTCTTCCAATAAGTTAGGGTTTTCCCCCCATTTAATGGAGATTCCATTAATCAAGGGATTTTGGGGAAAGCTTCCTTCTTTCATTGGGAATGATTCCTAATCATTTTTTATATGTATGAATTTTCCTCTAGGGGTAGATTTTTATTAGTCTTCATGTGGAAAGAACTCGTATTTTTGCAGCTCCATTGTATTTTCTTGTAGTAGTGTAATTGTATTAATGAAAATAATGAAGGTTGTTGTCATGTTCAGCTTCTAAATCTTTTTCTCCTCCATGGGTCTCTGAGTTTCCTTGGGCTTAGCGATCCGAGGAGCCTCAGATCCCTTTTGTATCATTTTCTTTTCTTCTTTTCACTTCTTATTCACATGGCCTTCTTGTTCTTGTTTCTTTCTATTTCTTCATTTACTATTGATGGTTTCTTGTTGAAGGAATAGGTTAAATGGCTGATTTAAGTTCTTTTGCAAGATCAAAAGAATCATTTCATCCTTGGAAAATATTTGGAAGTTCATAGTAATCATTGAGCTACTTAGATTAGTTTTCTTATTCCCAAATCTAGATTTCTAGAACTCCTTTGTAGCAAAGAACAATAAATTTTTGCTATTTCTTAAAGCGATTTAACAAACCTCAATCAAGTTGATTCCACTTGAATTAGATCAAAAAAACATTATATTTAATAACAAAATTAACCCCATTTCATTTTCACTTGATTAGGTTAGGAATTTGATAGATTACTAGCTCACTAGTTCTCGAATTTCTGGATTTTAGACTAGTAATTTTCTGTTTAATAATTTTTTTCCCATGTATAGATGAATTTGTGGATAGATTTAGAAAATAATATGTGTTGTTGCAGGAGATTGTATATTTTAGGGATACCTCCTCTCTTTCACCTCATCCAAGCCTCATCCACCCATGTCGCTAAAACCCATTAAAATATCAATCTGAATTCTTGTTTTTAAGCAAAAATTGTCATTTCCATTGAGCAAATCCACCCATATTGAATCTCTTTCTAGAGTTCTGGGTTGTTTCCACCACCTCAATACCTTATTCTTTCATTATCCGCATTTACCAAGCTTCATTCCACCTTCTATACCACTTCCTAAGCTTTCGGCGTATTCTTGTAATAAAACAGGGGATCCTATAGGAGAACCAGTACATCTTGTAGACATCCTGTAGGAAATCTTGTAGCGGCATGTTTTGAGCCAAAATTGAGAAAAATCATCATTGAAGCTGGTATTAGGCCTCTACTTGACCTACAAGCCATCAAAATCATTTTACCCCTCTTTCTCCACACCTGTCTCCCCTACCAAAGAACAAAGAAAGATTAGCATTTGCATTTACAAAATGAAAAGATAAAGAAAATTATTTATTTTTATTTCTTACTTAGCACATGAATGTAGTAGTTAATACTCCCTAGATCGGATTTCATGCTCAGTTAGTTTAAATCATCACATGTGATAAATAGGGTTAAGTTAGGTTTCTCTTACAGTTAGAATATGTTTCTTTCCTTGTATTTTATTTCTTTGAATATGTTAGGGTTTCCATTTTGAGTAGTTCATTTCCTACAATTAGTTTGGCGTTTGATTTCAATACATGCACTCCATTACATCATGACAACAAAGGAAGGACACATTGTATGCTACACATATAGTGTCGATACCTCTTACGTTTGTACGAACCCCGGGTTGATAATTAAAGTTGGTGGCCTTGGGAGTTGCAGCATTCTTGTTGCAATACCAAGGCTCATCACTTGCTTTCATTAATCTAATGAATAGAGATGTATTACAATTGCTTTACTCAACTGAGCACAACTTGGAAGTGCATAACCTATCTCTTTCCTCACTAAGAAGCTTTAAACCAGACTTAGTCAATTTCTACCTCTTCTTGAGCCCCTATTTTCTTGCACAATTATTGAAGAATTAGGCCCCTATTAATTAGGAATTTACTCCAAAATGCTTTCACAATTCCTTGGGGTTGATCACCTGACCTCATGCAACACTTGTAGACTCAACTAGTTTACAACTGCCAATTAACTGCCTTGGAATGTCCACCACAAGTGGGAACTCATATTATTTTCAAGCATGAGATAATTAGTAGATAATTAATAAGTTAATTAGATGATATATGACTTAGATTGATGTCCGACTACTTAACTGGCCACTAGCTAGTTCTATTAATAGTTAGAACTAGTTTTACTTATTACAACAAGAATTAAATCAAGCTAGGCTCTTAAAATTTAGAAATCACTACATACAACTGAACTTCAGGCCCCTAACTTGAACTAACTAAGCTAGACTCCTATTTTTTACGAATAAACACAAGAAAATTGCTTCAACTCATTAAATCAAATTGAGTGTTTTTCACTGAGTGACAAGAGCCATGCCACCTTAGTTAACTCCTTCAAGTTGTTTGTTGATGTGGAGATTCAAATTTCCTTAATTTCATTAAGGAAAAATCAAAATTGAGACTTTCTTGCCACATTTTCAACACTCCCTGTCAGCAAGAAAGGGATTATCAACTGCCCTATCCTGCACCTATGGAATGTACTTCATGCAACACCTCTCACTATTGTTGTTGCTAGTGCAACATCTGCAACTAGGAAGCATAAAAAAAAATTGAATCAATTATGTCTGCAACTTTCTACTGAAAAAATTGTGTTATTGCTGACTTCGCTACTAACCCTCCTACTATGTTGTCAACACTCCTCTGTACTCCTTAGCATTTGACTGACATTGATCCTCCCCCTGTAGCAAGTTAATGGTCCACGACGAGAATGCTTCAATGGAACCTGACCAAATTTCTGCAACTCTTGGACTAAGGATCTACATCACTCCACCTTACTAGAGGTATTTTCTTTAGTGGATGTCTCCACACTTCCTCCTCTCTATCTCTCCATTTGTGGTTACTCCACAACTTCCTAAGGCTCCTTCTGAGGCTGCATGTTGAGAGGGCTAACATGCTCCCTCTCAACCACCATATCTGTAGTATTTGCCTTGTCCTCAAGCTTTTTCATGCATCTTCTACCTCAAGTGCATATAGGTTCTTGATTTGAATCCTAATCTGCTTCACCTACCCCATGGCTATGTGTCTCAGGAATGCTTTCCCTTTGTTGAAGATCACATCATAACCATAGTCTTCCAAAACTACAACAAAGATGAGACTTTTCTTTAGGCCTCAAATGAGCATGACATCCTTGAGTCTATGAAGGGATCCTGACTCCCTATAAAAGGAAACTATACCAATCCTGGTAGCGTTGTACCTTCCGTCATCTCCAAACTCAATATTCATCTAGATATATTTCTCCTCTAGGTCACTGAAAATCTCTCTACACCCAATCACGTGGAATGAGGCACCCTCATCAAAGTACCACACACTCCCCATCATAGTGTTGGCCATGCATGTGATAAGGGTAAAATCTAGCTTAAACTATAATGCCAAACCTTCACCTCCTTCTACTACTACATGCTCCTTCTTGGTAGACTTTTTGTGTGGAAACTTCGTGGCATAATGCCAGAATTCATGACATTGGAAGCATTTAATTTTTGATAAACTTTCTTATTGCACTCTCGGCTAGATTCAACCTCACCTTATGAATTATTTCCCTTGGTCTTCGTTCCTTTGATGACTCGAGAAAATTCCTCTTCCTCTTCTTTGGATGAGGTACCATCTCTCATATTCTGCCTTATTTCCTCTTGTACCAAATCAAACCATACACACTCCCAATTTGTTATTTTCTCCCTCCTATTCATTGAATCTTGATATCTATGCTAGCTCTTGGGAAGGACTAGAAGGGATAGGCTTACCAAGTCGTCTTCAAGGACAGTAACACTGACGCTGCACATTTCATCATGAAATTGTGTGAACCTTGTCAGATACTATAATATAGTGTCATTCTTATGCATCTTGATACCTTGAGTTTTATCCTTGAGTGTGATCTTCCTGTGGTCACTAATATTCTCAAACAATTATGTCAATTATTTCCACATCATGGATGGAGTTTCTTTTCCATGGAGATTCGAGAGAATGTGATCATGTACTCTCTCCAAGATTATTCTCCTCACCCTGGATACATCTTTCTTCCACTGTGAAAAGTCCTGGACATTAGCTATTGTGGGTCTTGGAATATTTTTCTTGACATATTCAAGAAATCCGTTGTCATCTAATAATTCCTTCATTCAGTCCTTCCATGCAATAAAATTTGAGGTGCCTTGCAAGGCACACTCTAGCCTTAACCCATTAAAGGCAATCTTCTTAGATTTGAAGAAATCCTGCTACACCGATCTTCAAATTCGAACCTATGAGAAATAAATTCAAATTTCCTGCTCTAATGTGAATCTATTTATGATACCAAGTAGAAATTATGGTGTATATGTGCAACTTCTCATGAAGTTTTAATCAAAATCACAAGACACAAACCTACTAGATTTTTCTGCAGACATTAATTCACAATTTAGAGAAAAAATCTCAAACATGCAAGAAGAAATCAAACATGTGCAAATAGTAGTTTTATCTAGGGAAGAAAAATTATAAAAACCCCAATTCATACTTGCATTAATATCATGAATATAGATTTATTATAATTTCTTTTCCTAACTGAGAACAACCTGCAAATGCATAACCTATCTCTCTACTCACTGAGAAGCTTTGACTTAAACTTAGTCAATTTCTGGATCTTCTTGAGCCCTTATTTTCTTGCATAATTCCTGATAAATTAGGCCCTTATTAATTAGGAATTTCCTCCAAAATTCTTACATAGTTCCTCAAGGTTGATTACCTAACCTCATACAACACTTGTACACTCAGCTAGTTTACAACTGCTAGTTAACATCCTTGGAAACTCCACCACAACTGGGAAACTCATATTCTTTGCATGCATGAACTAATTACTAGTTGATTGATCAGTTAACTAGATTATCTTTGAGTTCGACTGATGTCCCACTACTTAATTGACCACCAACTAGTAGTATCAACAGTTAAAACTAGTTTAACTAATTACAACTGAAATTAACTCAACCTAAGATCCTAAAATTGAGGAATCACAACATACAATTGAAGTTCATACCCCTAAATCGAATTAAGTGAGATAAACTTATATTTTTTAGGAATCAACACAAGAAAAATGAACTTCAACTCATTAAATTGAATTGAGTGTTCTTAACTAAGTGGTAAGAGCCATGTCACCTCAGTTAACTCCTCCAAGTTGTCTGTTGATGTGGAATTTCAAATTTCCTCAATTTGAATAAGCCAAAATAAAATTGAGACTTTATTGTTGCATTTTCAACAAAGCGAGTGTCAGCATGAAGGTAAGAAGGTGTGAATGTGGACCAAGGGAGTGAAGGAGTTGTTGAGAGTGTGTAGGCATGTAAAACTGAGTGTCTCAATCAACCATTTGTACCATGAGTAAATACCATGGATTTATGCCCACGCTAACTGAAGGACCAAACCTATAAAAGAGTAAGAAAACAACGCGAGATAGTTAGTTATCATGATGAGAAACTGAATCTGAGTCTATTGTGTGTGCACTAGAATGAAAATGAAGATATCTGATGTAGAACTACAAGGTCAAGAATTTTTGTTTTGTTTATTTGTTTTTAACAAAGCCAAATTCCTTCTATATGTATTTATTCATGACTAGGTTTTCAAGAACAAACTACAAGAGGAATAAAGGCCAAAAAGGATGTTTAGTCTATGTTAGCAGTTATTTTCTACTAGAATAAATTTTGCATGATGATTGATAGTTGTTATGATTCTCTATGTATATAATGTCCAGTGTGTTGATGAAGTATGCCAACATAATATGTTTTTGTCTTCCAAATGAATCAAAACAAGGGTATTTTTTTAGAGATCAAAGATGAGCAAAGAAAGAGCCTTAGTGGTTGAGGGTCATTATTATTACATAGATGCATGAATTTGCAGGTCTCATAGGATAGAATTGTAGAGATCAAAGTTAAGATTGCAAAATGCTGAAGAATGATAGTTTGTATTAGAAATTTGAAGTATTTACCTTGATGAATAATAGATTTAGCCTGAAAATGTTACGAAACAGAGGTCCATGATGTAACTATTGGGGTTATTCCTCTAGCAGTTTGGTGCTTACAAGCATATTTAAGAGGTTGGTGCTTCGAGTAGGTTGGTGTCTCCATGTCGGAGAATTGGTGATTCCTTCATGTGGAGGTTGTAAACATTAGGGGGTTGGTGCCTCCTTCAAGTTGGTTCCTATAAAAGATTAGGGAGTTGGTGCTTCCTTTAGGTTAAAGCCTTTAAAATCACGAAGATGGTGCTTCCTTCAACCGGGTGCTTGTAATTTTAGGGGATGGGTGTCTCCTTCTTGTTGGTGCCAAAAAAACTAATCTAATAGTAGGTTGTAGCCTACAACAATATTCAAATATAAGTTTTGTATTTTTCTCCATTTATGGGTTTCCATGTACATCTAGTGTTTTTATGTGTTGCTTACATGGTTGACTGCTAAATTAATTGAAATATTAGATATGGTTATTAATTGTTAAAATTGGCTATAATATTGATTCAAAGTATGATCTTTGTTTCTAACACATTTCACATTCCATAATACTCTATATCAATCCAGTTTCATAATGTTGGATTTCTTCAGGACAACTCATCTTCTCTTGTCCCTCTTCCACATTCACTTCATATTATAAAATGTTAACATTGTTATTGAATCAGCCACATGAAATATTCGTGTTTTGATCTTCGCTCTTGTGATAAATATTGAAAACATATTCATTATTTAGGCACACACTTCAAATACAAGAATCTTGCAAGAGTAAAGATTCACCTTAGAGGGATCACTTATTGGCAATGGTATTCAATAACCAAGAAGATATATCAGTCATACCCCAAAGTTCATTCTCATGTATTGACATATCTTGTAGTGGAGATGTCTTCATTTTCTCACCTTGTATCTAACAAGGGAAAATTAATAGTCAGCTATTAGCTTCAAAAATATATCAAGCGAGCCTAAGCCACAACCTGAACTAGAGATAACTTCTAAAGCCTAGAGCTAGAATCAACCAATGCTAGAGTCAGAGTTGTAGCCAAAGATTGACACATATTCCATGAGCATGATTTAGTTGGTGGTTAACCTTAAACCACCATAAAGAAAGATCTATATTTCGACTACCACTTCATTAGTTTTTTTTTCATCTTCAAACCATCACAAGGAACACTTCCACTCCGTAGAAGAGTTAAACTTCTAGCTGGATTCAAAATTGTTCCAGGAACTTCTTCGATCCAGATTCTAGAGTTAGTGGTCAGCGTTAAACCACCACTAGTAGAAAAAATTAGATTCTACTACCTCATTTGGTTTGTGGTCCTCAAACCATCATTTCAGAGATCAAGTCTAGCCATTATATACCATATATCATTGTATTTTAGCTCTCTTCATGGACTCATTTACACCCCTCTGGATTAAGTGGGGGAATGTTGAAAGCATAATCCTCTTGGATTATGTAGATTTGGCCCATTCACTAAAATTTAAGGAAAAAAGACTTAAGTGAAGTCAACAATCCTAGGGGTCTAAGAGACTCTTGGAAAGTGAAAATTAAGAATCAAATTTTTTTTATATGATATGCATACTTTGTGAATAATAAGTATCACACTATATATAAAATTAATCTATTATTTGGTTTGTATGTTTAACCATTTACTTTATTTAAAAAATAAAACAAAAACCTTCACTTTATTATTTTTTATAAATAGTAACCTCGGTGTAACTTAAGTTTCAAACACAAATGATACTTATTATTAACTTTTATATATTGATACAATTAAATTGATTTCAATATAACGATTAAATTAATATCAACCTAGATGCATCTTAACTCTAGATCTATCAAGCACTCAGAGGGATCAAATCTCCTTTCATTATAAAAGAGATTTTCATCTCAAGAGGTTTGATCCCTCTTGGTGCTTGGTAGATCTAGATTTAAGATAGATCTAGGCTAGTTTAATGATTAAGTATAATTATAATTATTGCTTTATATTTTATGTAATTTGACCAAATCAAAAAGCTAAAAAGCACATTACATTACAACATCTCTACCACATTGAATTGGAGAGTGCCTCTCCACACAATTACTTATAATTATTTATAAAAATGATTTTAATAAAATTACATTATTATTTTTTATTTTATTTAATTTTATAATAATAATAATATTATTTATTTATTACTTGAAAAGAATAAGAAAACATTAATATAATTTTATCATTTTAAATTTTAAATAAAATTATGTAAAAAAAATTAATATAAATTTGCCTTTTAAATTTAAATAAAGTATAATTATATTTATAGTTTATAAATATAAATATAATATTACTTTATACGTTTTTATATTTATTTTTATTGTAATTTGGCCAAATCAAAACTGAAACAAAACAATCATTACAACATCTCTCCCACATTGGTTTGAGAGTGCTTCTCAACACAATTACTTATAATTATTATAAAAAATATTTTTAAATTATTTTTAATATTTAATTTTAATTATTATATAATAAAAATATTATTTTAAAAATATTCTATTTATTGATTTTTTATTTATGAAAATGATTAAAAAAACCATTATATATTTATTCATTTTCAATTTAAATTAAATTATGTAAAACTAATTTAATATAAATTTTACCTTTTAAAATTTTTAATAAAATATTTAAAAAAATATTATTACTCGATCTAATTTTTACATTGATAGGTGTTTTCTTTGCTATCTTGGGGTGGGCAAACACTGTTCACCCCAACCAATTGGAGAGCTTGATTTTCTCCCTTCCAACTAATTAAATTTTTCCATGTGTTTGTCCCTCCAACTAATGGAAATTTGCCATCTGTCCAGATTGCCTTCTGCCCAAGTTCTCTCCATACCTACCTGGTTGTTTCTGCAGTGTTGAAATGCATTCATTGTTATGTTGAAATGCATTCATTGTTATATACTCACATGCCATCCTCTCTGCCATACATGTTTCAATGCTTACACATCATCCTCTTTCTGCAGCGTTGAAATGCATTCACTATTCTGTACTCACACACCATCCTCTGCAACATACCTATTTCAATGCTTACACGCCATCCTCTACCATACATTCCATAGTCTAGTTCTATAGATATTTGATCTCAAAGAGATGATCTCACTGTAGTGTTGTTTTAATCAACCTTAATTGACTAAGACTGCAACATTAATTGTCAACCCATGGTAGGTCTTGCTATTTCAATGGAGTTCGCACTGTCTATGCCGATACACTCTAGCCAAGCATAAGAAAATGCAGAAAAACTGTAAAAGATGTCGTTGATCTAAATTGTTGAATCAAAACATGAGTGTAGATACAAAAACACTGTACATAATTAAATCACAACTTGCAACTATTGATGTAAAGGCACGCCACACAAGAACTAACATCTATTCCAGGTGGTTACTATTACTGTGTTGATTAACTCTGTGTAACAACATAAGATAAATAGAAACGTCAGCGAATACAATCCACTATTTGTACAACAAAAATGAGAAACCATAAATCAATGAACTAAACTAAAATGTACACTACCTAATCACTGCAATCCCTGCCAAAGAGGAGGGCCCTTCCTCCTGAACAGGGCACAGGAAGAACACAAAAGGTGATTAACGAATTAGTTGGAAAGTAATAGCATCACTGTGCCAATTGATATTGAATAAGTTCAAAATTACAGAAGCAGAGTAACGACACTGTTCTATATGTCGTTTGCTAATACATAAAAGTTGAGTATTTTATAACTATTACAACTTGAAAATTAGAAAGCAGATCAATCATGAGAATCTCTCGATTCTCATGCTGATAAAAAATAAAGAAGTTACAACCTAGTACTAAATAAATATACATTGGTTGTGACTTCTTCAGTTTTGTTGCTTCAAAAATAAACAATCTTATTGCCAACAACTATTATGTGAAATAGTACTCACATTTCCAACTTCGATGCAACAACATTGAGCAAATGGTGGCTCGGGATGACACGGCATAATTCACGACAACAATGTTGATGTGACGGCGGATACACGCAAGGTGTAATAGCATTCGATGTGTAACAACAACTTGTAACAACATCCAATGTGTAACAACAGCCCGTAACAACATCCAATATGTAACAATAACAACCTGTAACATCACCTAGTATATAGCATTGGTCTATAAAAACACTCAGGGTGTAACAACAAACAATTCTACCCTTTCCTACAGTTAGTCCTTGCTACTTGTTTGCTTCATAGCTTCATTTGCGCAAGCCAACACCTGAAAAAGATGAACTTCCCAAAATACTCCTTCAATGCTCTCCCATTTAGCCACAAAATGGAATAAAGCCTCATATTATTTGTTAAAATACAACAAAGTAACATGACGGTAAAGTGGATTAAAAAGGTAAGAAAACAGAGAGTTTGGTCATATAAGGGCACAGGCTTGGATGACAGAAAGATAAAAACAGTGGAAAGAATGTGCAGAAAATAAGTAAAAAACCACACCCAACATCTCCTCCCAACTGAAGCAACTGCATGTCCCCATGAAGAATCTTAGTTCCTTCTATTGTGCCCTCGGTGGAAATCTGTGAAATTATAGGCACCATGATCTAATAATGAGATCTTAGACAATTATTAAGGTATTACCAACTCATGTGCATGGATTTGCCTATGTTACTTTGTGCAATGGATTGATAAGAATGTGAAATACATAGACAATGAAGCAATTAAAGAACATAATAGACAAACACACATAAGCACAACAAGTTTTATAAGGAGTTCACCCAACACTCCTGGGCTACGTCTTCTAGTCCAGCCTTTAGTGGTGACCTCTCTATTATGTCTTCAGAAGTAGATTTTTTACAAAAGTGAGCTCAATTTGAGTCTCACACAACAGATACAAAACAACAAGGCTTCACTTGGATCCCCCAAATCTTTCTGAGTATACAGATTCTCCTCACTAACTCTCTATCTCTGTTTTCTCTCTACCTCAACACTACTTACCTCTGTCTTCTGCCTTCTGTGGCTTTAAATCCAATCGGCGTTGTCTGTTCGTTTCCCCTTCTCGGGCTCTCTGGCTTCCTGGCCTCTATTCGCTCATATCCCCTTCTAAGCATTAGCAATCATTGCTAAATGCCTTCAAGGATGGTAGCCACTTGTTCTATAACGAAATGAGTCATCGGGCCTTTGAAATTCCCAGAAACAAAATTCTCTATTTACACAGAGAAATACACTAAAATCTGTGAAAATTCACTGATCTACCATTTATCAGATTTGAAACACTATAGATTCCAACTTATAACTCCTTTTGGGTATGCCTTTCTATCGCTTATCACAACTCCACTGTTGATCTGGAAGATATAGATCCAACAACTATGGTTCATTTCGGGTGGCCCATGCATACGGGAGTTAACCACCCGAAAAGAGTGGTTTTCTCTCTCCAGGTCCTGGACACGTGGCAGCCAATGTATGGGCTTGGGCGGAGCTCGGCCAAAATCTCTTACCACCTTTAGTCCTCCCAAAATCCCACTTGTTTTGTGGTTTCCTTTTGTATTTAAAAATACATCTCATATCGGACTTAAAATAATATATATTTGTATTAACAAACCCTTTCGGGTCCAGTTCATCGCATCAGTGCATTTTCTTTTGTTTTTTGTTTATTTAATGAAAATGCAATTTACATTGAAAAAACCCTTTTTATGGACTTGAAAATATATCAAGTATCATTTATAATTTTATCGGGTCCAGTTATCGCAGTCATAGTTATTATCAGCCCCGATCCTTTACATAGCTCCGATGTGATATTGCGATGCGATTGATCGTAATCACATATCGCATATACCCCCGGGCCGTTTGTAAGCGCTCCTCTATAATCGTCGATCGTAATATTGCGATTCAACTTGGGCCGTCGATCTGTGTGCTTGATTGACGGTCCTCATTGACCGCACTGATCACTATCACAATAAGTCTATGGTAGCCTATGATAGCCTTCGATAGCCTCCACCGATTGTGATATGCCAATCAGATCTGGACTGTTGATCATCCAGATCCGACGGCTCTCATGCAAAATTGTTTTAAACCGCCGATACTCTGTTTTTCAATGTTTTCTCTATGTTTTTGCCTCTTGATAGTGTTATCTGACTTTTCCAAAAGCTTTTCTCATGCGATAGTTTTGAATGTTTGAAGACTTAAAGGGTGTTGTGGATCCATTTTGGATCACGCCTTCCCACTGAAAAGGCCTTTGGACCACCAAAAGTTGGTTTTTTTTAAGCATCAATCAAGTGAGGATATAGCTTCCTCACTTGTCCAATCTCTATCTATCTTGCATTGCTTGGTTTTGAACCCTTGAGTCTGATTCTTAGGTACTCAACATCCCCTCTGCGCCTAGTTCTCACCTTCCTATCCAAAACTGTATCTTCCTGCAACTCATTGAGATATTCAGGCAATAGATCATCAATAGAAAGCAACTGACTTTGCTCTTCGGGATCTTCAATAAATGAAGGTTCAAATAATCTCAAGTTCTTTGCATTAACTATTGAATAGATGTGCATGTAAGCTATAAAATCAAGGCAAAAAGCATTCTCACCAATTTTCTCAAGTATCTTGAAAGGCCCATACCTTATTGGCCTCAGCTTCTTACCTTCACCTTGCATTCTATCTTTGCTGATGTACATCCATACTTGATCACCAACTTGGAAGCTGTGTTCATTTCAATGCTTATCATTCCTTGCCTTGTATTTGGCCTGGCTTCTTTCCAACTGTTCCTGTACTACTTGGTGAATTTCTTGGACCTGTTCAATGAACTTGGTTGCTTTGTCCACATCACTATGTCCATCAACTGTTATGTCTTTACTAAAGACAAAATCGAAGGGAGACCTTGGTATAAAACCAAAACAAGTCTCAGAAGGAGATCTTTGTTTAGAAGAGTGTTTAACATAGTTCTAAGCATGTTGCACATAACACAAATGTTCATCCCAAACCTTGGGATGCTTGCTGCAGTAGCCTTTGAGCAACTGGATCACTATCCTGTTGACCACCTCTATTTGACCTTTTGTTTGTAGATGAAATGTTGTGCTCTTCTTCAATCTGGTGTCCATTAACTCCCATAGACTTGACCAAAACTTCCCAACAAATTGGGAATCTCGATCAAATACAATAGAAGCGGGTAACCCAAAATGAACCCATACATGCTGAAAGAACAACTTTGTTGTTTATTTAGCTGTAATTTGCTTGTTACAAGGTATTAAAATACACATTTTGTTGAACCTATCCACAATAAAATATAAATAACCATGACCTTTTCTATATTTTGGCCGTCCCCCAACAAAGTCCATGGAAACACTTTCCCAAGGATGAGAGGGAACTAGAAGTGGAGTGTACAAGCCTAGTTTCATATTGCTGGGCTTGCTTTTAGCACACATGGTACGCCCTTTATCATAACTAGAAACTGTTTTATCCATTCTTGGCTAATAACAGACCCTTTGCAGTTGTGCAACTGTTTTACTTACACCAAAATGACCTGATATTAGAGAAGTATGTGCTTCTCGGATTATGTTAACTCTTTCTATTTGAGGAATGCATAACTTTCCCAAATGATATAAGAGTTGGTCCTTAACATGATAATCCAATTCTTCTACTTGTTTTCCATGACTTAAAGTTGCATATACATCTTTAAAATCTACATCTTGAGCATATTGTTCAATGTAGCTTTCATGCAATACTGAGTTATGCTTAAGTATAGTAGATGCAATTATGATTGGTCTGGATAACATATTTGCAACCTTATTGTGTATGCCTTTCTTTTATCTGATAACAAGATGAAACTATTGTAGAAAACCCATCCACCTATAGTGTCTTGATTGTTGCAATTTAGTTTGTGAGTGCAAATATTGAAGTGGTCGATGATCAGTATGTATAACTGTTTCTTTGCCCATTAGCTAATATTTCCAGTTTTTTACATTGTACTAATGCATACAATTCTTTATCATATGTGGGATAATTAACTACTGCAGAATTAAATGTCTCGAAATGATAACATATGGGTTTACCGTGTTGCATCAACACTGCTCCAATGGCATAGTCACTGGCATCTATTTCAATCTCAAATGTTCTTTGAAGATCTGGCAATGCCAGCACTGGTGTTGTACTAATTTTTTCTTTCAAGGTGTCGAAGGATTTCTACTATTTGCCTCCCCATTGAAACACCTTGTTCAATCCTATTAAAGCAAGTAAGGGAGATGCAATCAAGGAAAAGTTAGCAATAAACTTTCTCCAATATTGTGCTGCTCCTAGGAAGCTCCTAACTTTTGTAGCAGATTTGGGTTTAGGCTAGTTCACAATGACTTCAACCTTAGAGGGCTCTATCTTCAATTCACCACCCCCTACAATATGACCCAAATAATTCAAAGATGTTTTGCCAAATTCACATTTTGATAATTTCACATAGAGATTTTCTTTTTTCAAAACATCTAGAGTTTGATTTATATGCTTCAAATGTTCTTCCCATGTTTTACTGAAAACAAGAATGTCATCTAAATATACAATTACAAAATCATCAATAGGTCAGATTACATCATTCATAACTCTCATGAAAGTGGTAGGAGCATTAGTTAAGCCAAAAGGCATAACTAACCATTCATATAGCCCTTGCTTTATTTTGAAAGCAGTCATCCATGCATCTTGTTTTGCAACTCCGGCCTCACGGTAACCACTACACAAGTCCAACTTGGAAAAGTAAACATCTTCTTTCAGGTGATCTAATATATCATCTATGCGAGGAAGAGGATAACGATTCTTGATCATTATTTTATTCAGTGCTCTGTAATCAATGCATATCCTCCATGAATCATCTTTCTTTCTCACCAACATAATTGGAGATCCACATGGTGATGTGCTTGGTCTTATGAACCCTTTCTCGAGCAGCTCTTGTACTTGCTTCTTGATTCCTGCATTCTCTAAAACGGATAACCTGTACATTCCAATGTTAGGCAATGGAGCATCTTGTTGCAAATGAATATCATGTACTATTTTTATTTTGGGTGGTAGACCTTTAGGTTCTTGAAATAGGATATCATATTCTGAAACAACTTTTTCTAAATCAGATTTCTGTTTAGCATCACTGTCTTCAAATGCATTGGTTTTATCAGGGGTCTTTTCCGTTACAACCATTAGTAAAAATTGCTTGCATGAATTTACAATTCTTTTCATCTGCCCTGAGTTTATGAGAGTGTAATTATTTTTTGAGTTGATGAGCTCTTACAATATATTCTATTCCATTTTTTGTGAGTTGATACTTATTTTCAGTTCTATAGAAAATAGCTTTTCTATCATACAAGTAAGGAATTCCTAAAACAATACCACATACATCTAAGGGAACTATATCTAACTCAACCTCATCTACAAAAGTTGACCCAAAAGCAAACCTAAGTTTACATTTTCTAGTCACTTGTAGCTTTTCTTTATCACATACCCAACCTAATGGATATGGCTTCTTGTGAGGTGTGGTTAGTAGTCCCAACTTTTTTACAATTGTTTCAGAAATCAAGTTTACTTGTGAACCACTATCAAATAAAATATCAATCTTTTGATTATTGGAAATAAATCTAATATGAAAAAGCTCATGTCTTTTCCTCTCATTTTCCTCATTATCAATAGATTATGTAGAATTACTAGTTGATGCTTCATAATTTTTACCTTTTATACTTGTGGTTGTGACTATTGTTTCATCACCTGAGTCTGACCCAAAATCTTTTTGAATAGCAGTAGCAATCTTCTTCTTCTTGCCATCAAACTTCTTGGGTTTTAGATTTGGATGCAAAGACCAACAATGTGCATCATGTAGTGAGTGCATGAAGGTTTGTCTTTCTGTAAAATGTTTGTCTTCCTCTCCTTCCATTTTTGCTTCTTCATTTCCTTGTTCTTGCTTGCAGTGGGTTTTGATGATCCCCCAATCTCTGGGTTCACAATCTTGCCTCTAGCCTCTAGATGTGTAGCTTGAACTGATACCTCATCTATGCTAGTAGGGTTAAACATGAGAATGGTGTGCCTCAAATAGCTATGTAGACCACCTATATACTTCAACAAAGTTTTAGGTGAGTCTAGAGAAATGCCTAGAATTAAAGCTCTTTTTCTAAATTCCTGGGTATAGCTTTGTACACTTTTCCCCTTTAATTGGCGAAGAGTTTGCCAACTCATCATTGCTTGCTACATATAAGCTAGTGGATAGAATTGTTTTTTAATGGAAAACACAAATTTACTCCAGGTAGAAGGAATTTTACCATGCTTCTTCAAATCATCTTGTGTCTTGTCTTACCACCACACTGGGGTAGTCCCTCCAAGGTGAAGGTTGGCCAACTGAATCTTTCTCCTTTCTAAATCGATGTTCTAAAACCTACAATATACATCAATCTGTCTAATCCAGTTATCTAGCTTTTCTACATTTAATTCTCCATCATAGATTGGAAAATCAAATTTTACATCTAATTTAATCGAAGAGCTAGAAGGAGGTGTTGATAGAGGAGGCTCTTCCCTTTTCCCTTTGCCTTCTGAATGGCCATCTAGAAGAGGTTCCTCTATTCCTTTGTCTTGTTTGGAGGTTCAAGTACTTTCACCTCGACCTTTCTTAAATTCTCTATACATCTCTTCTACCATGGCTCTCATGGTCATGAAACTGTCCATGAACTGAGAGTCTGATTCCAAGGGAATTTCTTCTACCATTTTACTCCTAGGATGGACTCCTCCAATTTCTAGGTTAGCCTCAACCAGTTCTTCTTCTCCTAATTTGAGCTTTGACCTAGTTAGCATTCAACAATCCAGCAAAAGCTTGTCTAACCATAGCAAACCTAATGCTTTGATACCACTTCATCTGATAATGAGATCTTAGACAATTATTAAGGTATTACAGACTCGTGGATGGATTTGCCTATGTTACCTTGTGAAATGGATCGATAAGATTGCGAAATACATAGACAATGAAGCAGTTAAAGAACATAATAGACAAACACACATAAATACAACAAGTTTAATAAGGAGTTCACCCAACACTCATGGGCTAAGTCTCCTGGTCTAGCCTGCAGTGATGACCTCTCTATTATGTGTTCAGAAGTAGAGTTTTTACAAAAGTGAGCTCAATTTGAGTCTCACGCAATAGATACAAAACAACAAGGCTTCACTTGGATCCCCCAAGTCTTTTTGAGCACACAAACTCTCCTCACTGACTCTCTGTCTCTGTTTGCTCTCTATCTCAACATTGCTTGCCTCTATCTTCTGTGGCTTTAAAGCCAATCGGCGTTGTCTATTCATCTCCCCTTCTCAGGCTCTCCAACTTCCTGCCCTCTGTCCGCTCAGATCCCCTTCTGAGCATTAGCAATCATTGCTAAACGCCTTCAGGGATGGTGGCCACTTGTTCTGTAATGGAATGGGTCATCGAGCCTTTGAAATTCCCAGAAATAGTGTTCTCTGTTTACACAGAGAAATACACTAAAAACTATGAAAATTCGCTAATCTCTCATTTATCGGATCTGAAACACTATTGATTTGGCCTTATAACTCCTTTCGTGTCTGCATTTATATTGCTTATCGCATCTCCACCTTATATTGCTTATCACATCTCCACTGTTGATCTGGAAGATCTAGATCTAATGGTTGTGGGTGATTTCGGGCAGCACATGCATATGGGAGTTAACCGCCAGAAAAGAGTGGTTTTCTCTCTCGAGGTCCTGCACACATGGCAGCCAATTTATGGGGTCGGGCAAAGCCCTAACAAAATCTCTTACCGCTTTCAGTCCTCCCGAAATTCCACTTGTTTTGTGGTTTCCTTTTGTTTTTAAAAATACATTAAAACATGAAAATCCGGCTCATATTGGACTTAAAATAATATATATTTGTATTAATAAACCCTTTCGGGTCCAGTTCATCGCATTAGCGCATTTTCTTTTGTTTTTTGTTTATTTAACGAAAATACAATTTACATTGAAAAAGCGCTTTTTCTAGACTTGAAAATATATCAAATATCGTTTATAATTTTATCGGGTTCAGCTATCATAGTCATAGTTATTACCGGCCCCTGATCCTTTGCATAGCTCTGATGTGATATTGCGATGTGATTGATCGCAATCGCATATCGCATATACCCCCTGGTCATTTGTAAGCGTTCCCCTATAATCGTCGATCACAATATCGCGATTCAACTTGGGCCGTCGATTTGCACGCTTGATCGACGATCCTCGTTGACTGTGTTGATTGCTATCAAAATAAGTCTGTGGTAGCCTCTGATAGCCTCTGATAGCCTCTGCCGATTGCAATATGTCGATTGGATCCGACGGCTCTCATGCAGAGTTTTTTAAATCGCCAATACTCTATTTTTTAATGTTTTCTCTATGTTTTTGCCTCCTAATAGTGTTATCCGACTTTTCCAAAAGTTCTTCTCATGCGATAGTTTTGAATGTTTGAAGACTTAGAGGGTGTTGTCGATCCATTTTGGATCACACCAGCAATATCATCACTCGGAGCTCTGAATCCTTGATCGGCAATTAACTCATGTCGCCAAGATTCCTCTCCATAATCACATAATTAATAATCAGGATGATACTCCTCCAATGAAAACTAGATCAAACGGAATTTGAACCTGAGGCCAATCCAAAATGCCCCCAATGTCAGCACAATTTGAACATATTCCAGCACCTATGTAATAGCAGCCACAAAGTTCATGTACTCAAAGGGGTCTCCTTCCTACAATTCTGCACTACAGGCCTTAGTGTGCTTGAGACATCTGACTAGCACTTGGCTCCTCATGTTTGCAAACAAGTTGAGGCAGATCCTCACAATTATCCTTCTGTAAATGGTCGATTGATCTTTGATTTCCGGATTTCTTAGGAACCGTTTGAACTCTTGCCAGAGTTCGTCAGCCATTCCTAGTTTAGCCCTGACCCACAATGTTGTCTTTTCCTCATTAGTCTCTATTGTTTTCTTGGCCAGTTTCCACTTAATCTTATTCCTCATAAATGATAGGAATGCCCTCCAATTGCATGTCTCCCATGAAAGAAATGACATTTGCCACCATCCTCATGCTCACATGTTTGCACATCATATTGTGCAAGAACAACTCATATAGCAAATTCTGATCATCAAAATCATAGGAATGAAAAATTTCCAAAAAAGTGCAGGCTAAAGAACCCATTTAGGACTTTTTCTCACAAACTACCCTTAACTAGAATAAGTAGTAACGTTCCCATAGGAACACATGGTATGACGGGGATGGCTGCCTACATGCTAGCAGGTTTAGAGCAAGGTCATGGAGTTTGGTCTTATCAAACGTCAGGTCAGAGACTTCTTGATGTAGTTGTTCATCCATTTTCTTCATAATTTCTTTATACCTCCGTGCCTCCTCTTGTCTTTCCCATTCTTCTTTTAACCATTTTTCTCTCAGGGAATCCATCATTCTCTTATGTGTCTTGAGTAGAATCACTCCCTCCTATTAGTGCTCAAATCTTTAGGCTGAAATAAGGTAAAACTTGAGGCTACATCAAACCAAGCTCAGCCTCGTAGCTAGCCCTATGAGGACAAGAGAGGGCTCTCTCCGGGTCAATATCGGCTAAAGGTAATCAACGAGGCTCGAGATGACTGAATTGATAACTAATTTTAGGCTAGGTATGGAGTACAAGGAGTTTGAAATTGATTTTTTGGAGTTTAGTTGAATTCAAGGGAAAGGCAATTTTGGGTGCGGGGATGAGGCACAGTTTTTGCAGAGGTCTACTTGGGGCAAGGTAGGTGATTGTCTTGATGCTTTTAAAGAGAATGAATGGCTAGATCTGACTGGTGAGAAGTTAAGGAGAGCAAGAAACTTTCAAGGATTCTCCATAAACAGATGAAAACATGGGAAATCAAACAAACTTAAAGGCAGAGCATAACAAATTATGGATTCTACCTTAACACTTCATTTGTTCAATTGCAGAAGATAAGAGAAGGAAAATGAT
>APFE031622751.1:110250-139505 GCA_000404065.3 Pinus taeda
CTACATTCCAACTCAACTAGAATTTTTCCATTTGGAGTTCATTTGCCTTGTCAAAAATCAAATCTCCCAAGACTAGTCAAAATGTGCCAAATGAGGCTGCCTCAAGGCAGAGTGCTGTTGCAGTCAACTTTTGAATGCCTTACTCAACTCCAAATTGAGCTCATGATAGCTTGTTGGAAATATATTTGTGTCTAGTTATCATTTAACTCATCAAGAAAGTGATTTGGCCAACCAATCTAGGCGAAAACTTGTTTTTCCCAAAGTCACTTCAGAGGTGCATCAATTCTCCCGAGACAATGGTATTTTTGACATTTATATAAATCCATGACACCTGTGTAAAAAGTGAAGGAGTTTTTTCTTTTCTCCCCTGTTTTGGACAAAACCCTCTCTCAGTTTTCCAAAATTCATCTTTTATTGCTCTGAAACATCTTTTGAGTGAAACTTATCCTGATGTGTGAAACAAGGAATTTTGTCGAAATGAAGCAAAATGAAGGGGATAAGGGGCTTCTAAATTCTTGGGGAAATTTTTTGAAATAGGGAGGGATATTAGGAAGTAGGGGAAAGTAGAATATTAGAGATTGAGTGAGGGGAAGCGGTCCAAAAGGGCAAAACACAGGCCTAGCCTAGAAAATTGCCAAGTTGTGGCAAGAAACTAGGGTTTGTGCAAAAATGAGGAATTTGGGGGATCTCAGTGATGGGAAGTGTTTAATAAGGTACATTAAGGATAGGGGAAGGTGTGTGAACATTAGCATACAATTTTTTTCGATGATTTGACCATCCAAGAGAAATTACCTCCAAAACCCTAGGAGAGGGAAATGGACCTTACCTAGGCACAACTGAAGCATGAACAAGCTGTAAAATGACCCAATGGAACTTGACATGATGATGAAAAACCTCTGAATAATGGTATAATCAGCTGAATGGTGACATGGACCGACATTTGGGAAACTTTGAAAAGAGTGAAAACAAACCCTAGACCTAATGCCTAGTGACCAAATTTTGCTTGAAGAATTATTGAAATGATAAAATTTGATTTTGACACCTTAAAATCACTTGTAAGAGAATGTTTGATCACTAGAGGAAGGCTGAAAATACTGACACTAACACTTCCTACAGAGAGAGTTCCAACTGCTTCTAGTTTTGTAGCTCTACCAATAACAACAATTTCTCAAAATTCCATCCTTCAACAGGACCCTACATTCCCCCGCATGTATCATCAATTAAAGGTGTAGCAGCCTCCCGAGGGCGAAAATTTCCCACCTCGGCTATTGGTTCTTGTGTAACAAAAGCTTCATCAGTGGGTTTTATCACAGTTTCTTTATTTTTCTGGTCAACTTCCATTTTTACTATCTGTTCTTGTGTGGCAACTGTAATATCTGCAGGCTTCTATTCATCATTTTCCTTCAAACCAGCGTCGGTCTATGCTGCTGGTTCTTGTGTAACAACAGCAGCGGCCATCAGCTCATGGATATTATCTTTCTCTTCCTCCTCTTGGATGATTTCCTCCTCCACTGTTGTTCCTAGTGAAACAACAATTTCAACCAAGGGTTCCTGTGTATCCATTGTTTAATCACTCCCTATGGATTGTGTTGTCTCAGTTGCCGGTTCTTGTGTATCAGCAACATCCTCAATAGGTTCATGTGTAAAAGCTTCCAAGTTTTCAGTTTGAATCCCCTTCGAGGTAGTGTCTGCTGCACAGAATTTGAATCTTGCTTCCACCAACTTATGAGGACAGACTATGCACAGAGTTCCCAAGATTTCTCCCCTTCTGGCCCTGTCCACAGCCTCTGCCAAAGTATCCAGCCCTGGGGCTCTTGGCTCTACCTTTCCTACTGCTATTTGTTCCCTCAATTCTTTAATTTCTTTTCTTAAAATTTCAATTTTCGACAGCAAGTATTGGGTTTCACTCTTACCAGGTGAAGGAGGTTTTTCTTGCTAAGTTTGGTCCTTATCCTTCTACTCAATTGCTTCTTTGTCCGTTCTCAAAATGGATGGGGACTCTAGGTGCCCGCTAACCCTTATTCTTTGCTTCAGCCTTCTGTCGTCAAATGGTTTATCAACTGACTTCTTGTTGACCCTCACTGTTGAGGACTGGGGTTGCTCCTTTGTCACTTCTCGAGTTTCCCCAGCCATCTCTATTTTCCTTCTGTGAATGGTCTTGAGCCTTTTCCACATGAAATATTCCCAATTCTTTCCTTTTCGGCTCAATACATCCACCACAATGAGTTTAATAAGGCCATGGTTCGTAACACACATTTCTAGATGTGCAGCCATTTTCACAGCCGCATCCAGGTGCCTAATATTGCCCAGCAAGAAATAAGGAAGGTTGATCAGCTGCTGATGGCAGAGATAGTTCAGCAATGGGAAATGGTAATTAAACACAATTGTTTCCCTTCCCTCTCAAGTAATGTACTTGAGGAAGAGAGAAACATCCTCCCATGGCTGGGGGAGTGACAACCTATCAATTCCCCTACCTTTCTTAACCAACGGCTCACTTTCCTGATGAAAATCCCCTTTTAGTGAGGGGTCATTAACCTTCCTAATAAACCATCTCTTCCCTTCTGCTATCAATCTTATTACTCTGGCGATAACTTCTTCCGTGACCTCCAATTTCAATCCTCTAACTTCCTTTTGGTTTCTTTCCAAGTTATTTGCAAATTCCATGGCCACACCACTGTCTGATCCTTCCAATCTCTGGAAGAATTCAAACCAGCCTGCATCTTTGAAAACTAGCTTGCTTAAGGGCAATCTTCCAGGGCTTCTGTGGACCCTGGCTTGTGTCGTATCGTTACTCCTCCCATTGCCTATGCAATTCAGTGTTGTTTGACTTGCTTATCCTTTCCTCCAGCACACACTCTGGTTGTTTCACCTTCTATTGTTATCTTCCTCCTCTCTGAACACTCTGAATGGGGATTCAACACTTCCAATAGGGATAAATGGTAGGGTGGCAGGGTGGCACAGGTGAAGATTTTGGATTAAGATTTGGCACACAAGGTTCGTACTGCTCAATGAATTTTTCCTTAATGGTGAGTCATGGGGAGGTCTTGTCAATTGTGCCCTTACCCTTTCTGGTATGATTCATCATTAAATAACAATAACTACCAGTTCACATGCCTTAATTGTTGGATTTTTCAAATAATTACAAATCATGCGATGGTCATGCTGTGATGTGATTCAACCCCCCCACCTTAATTATTATAGTCGTCCTCGGCAGTGAATAGTCATGTTAAGTTGCCATGATTACAAAATAAAACAAATTCAATATTACCTTTTTGAAGATGTACCTGGGTGACGTAGAACAAAGTAATGGGCGGTGTGACATCGAACCATCCTCGGGTAGTGAGACACGCAAACTTAAATCTGATGATGAGGCTCACGATGATGTTTTTGTTGTTTATTACAATAGAATATATTGTTTTATTCCTGAAAAGTCATCAGTTGTTACAGGTGTAACAGCCAATATGACTGATATATATTAATTTAATTTCTTCAAAAAGATAAAGAACAAAAGATCGTGTAACAACACTTATCACATGATATACTTTGGAATAACAAATGATGTTACAAAGGTTGTAACAGCCACCACCAGGTGGTTTTCAACTATTACAAAAGTGTCTGTCTACACCTGAGAAAGGTTTTCACAGCCAAATTATTTTTGCTATTATATATATATATCTGTGTGTGTGTGTGTGTGTTTTGTGTGTGTGTTCTATCTATCTATCTATAATATAATATTATATATATAGATAGATAGATATGCATATATATAGTATGATAGTGTAGAATATATATATACACACACACACATAAATAGATAATATATGTGTGGGTGTGGTGTGTGTGTGGTGTGTGTGTGCGTGTGTGTGTGTGTCTACACACACACACACACACACACACACACACACACAATATATATATATATATATGTATATACTTATATATTTTGGACAATGTAACATCCACCACCAAGTGGTTTTCAATTGTTACACTTATTGGAAAAATTAAAATTTTTGTAGCACAAGGGGGCTTCCCCTGTTCCCATAATCTGTAGATCCAAATTTGTGACAATGTTGACAAATGAATCCTTCGAGGTAGATTTGTGATACAACCGAAGATGGTACCCATTTGCAAGTAATGATGTCCTTGCACTATCAATGGTTACCAAATTTACAGTCCCATTGTCAAATACTGCATCTAGCTCATAAGGACCTAGCCATCTGGTGCAGAGCCTACCCTTGAAGTCTTTAAACCTTGAATCGTATAAGAGAGCCCAAACTCCTTTCTGGAACTGCTTCTTCTTTATAAATCTATCATGCTACTTAGCTCTATGCTACTAGATAATCTCTGTTTGCTAGATAGCAGCAAACCATTTCTCCTCCAATTCATTGAGCTATTTCAATCTCTACCTTTGTGTTGTAGCCAAATCCAAATTGACCTGTAATTCTTTCCTTAGTGTTTTGATTTCAAATTCAATGGGGAATAAAAGCTTCTTGCCATACACAAGTTCATATGGTGAGAATCTAGTGGTGTTCCTCCATGTAGTCATGTATGCCCATAACACTTCTAGAAGTTTGTCAACCCAATTTCTTTGATGACTGGCCACAGTCTTAGTATGGATTCCCTCAATGACTTTATTAGTACTTTCTACCTGGCCATTCACCTATGGATGGTAAGGCATTGTGATTCTGTGATGGATTTTATATTTTTCGACCAACTCCCGGATCTTATGAGATGTGAATTGCGGTCCTCTATCTATGACTATCTCTCTGAGTATGCCAAACTGGACAAAGATGTCTTCAAACAGAAATTCTGAGACATCTTGCTCTGTGGCTTTGGTTAATGCCTTCGTCTCAACCCATTTCGTGACATAGTCAGTACAGACCAAGATGTAGGATCTCTATCTATATGAAGGATTGATTCGTCCTACAAAATCTAGAGCCCACTTCTCAAAAGATTCTATGACGATCTAGGGTTGTAACGACATCTCATCTAATTGCAGTGGTTGGTCCATTATTTGACAACTATCACATCACTTCACACACTTCTTGGAATCTTGAAATATTGTCGGCCAGTAGTTCCATGTTGAAAGTACTTTGTATCCTGTCCATTTGTCTGCAAAGTTTCCTCTGCAAGGTTCCTCATGGTAGGCTTTGAGGATATCAAAGACCTTTTCCTCTCTAACAGAGTGTCTGAACTGGAAATTAGGTCCAGTGTGATAGAGGTTCCCATCTATCCAGGTATATATATCACTTTGTTGTATGATTTTCTTTTTCTCCTTGGAGGATAAATACTGGGGTAACTTCCCTGAGGCAAGATAACTGGCTATATCTGCAAACCAAGGTGAGTAAGTAGAAATAGTAAAAAGATATTTGTCAGGGAAAGAATCTTCAATAGGAGTGCAACTGTCATCAATAGTTAGCCTAGAAAGAAAGACAGTTACTACAATGTCTTTTCCAGGCTTATATATAATAGTGATATCAAATTCGTGTAACAGCAATAACCAACGTGTAATCCTACCATTTGTAATTAGCTTATTCATTAAAAAATGAATGGAAAAATGGTTAGTATGTACAAATACTTGATATCCGATGATGTAAGTCAGAAATTTGTTGATGGTGTGCATGCCTACTAAGAACTCCTTCTCGGTCACCGTGTAGTTGAGTTCAGGTGAAGTTATATTTTTTTCTTATGTAGTAAATAGTGTAAGGTTTCTTATCCTCCCATTGGCCCAAAACGTCACCTACAACAATATCTAATGCATCTGTAGCTAACTAAAACGATAGTTCCCAATTAGGTCCTTGCAAGATTGGAGCTGTTGATACACAACATTTCAGATTTAAGAAGGCTTGCTCACACTTCCTTGTAAACAAGAAATCAGCATCCTTCATGAGCAAGGAAAATAATGGTGGTGCAATTATTGAAAATTTTCCTATAAATCTTCTGTAATACCCTGCATGCCCCAAGAAACTAAGTACCTATTTTTGTGTTTTGGGGGTTGGAATCCTTAGAATTACCTCTATTTTTGCAAGGTCTACCTTGATTTCATTAGCAGAAATGTAATGTCCAAGCACGATCCCTTAAGTCATCATCATGTGACATTTCTCAGTGCTCAAGGCAACATTAGTCTGTACACATCACTCTAGCACTTTTTCCATATTGAATAATGTTGTTTCAAAAGCATCTCCATAAGATGTGAAATCGTCCATGAAGATTTCCAGATAGGCATTCAATAAGTTAGAAAAAAAAAATCCCAGTATCACCTTTTGGAAGGTTGTTGGTGCATTATAGAGCCCAAAAGGTAGCACTCTGTATGTGTAGGGCAATCTGTATCTATTTGTAGCCAATAAATCCATCTAAAAATGAAAAGTATTTCTTTCTGGAGAGAGTATCAAGGACTTGATCTATAAATGGTAATGGAAAATGGTCCTTTTGAGTGGCCTTGTTTACTTCTCTATAATCAACACAGAATATCCACTTGCCATTCTTCTTAGGAATGATGACAAGTGATGACACCCACTAATTGCCAGATATTGGATAAATAAAATTAGCACTCAAGAATTTCTATAGTTCTTCTTTCACCACTTCCTTTAGTGCAGGGTTTATGTGGCACTGTGGCTGTTTGACTGGTTTGCAACCATCCTTCAAATAAATACAGTGAGTGCATAGGTTAGGGTGGATCCATTTCATATCCGTATAATCCCATGCAAATGCCCTTTTATACTTCTGTAACAGCTGTAACAACCGTTGATTCTGTTCAGCAGTTAAATTGGGATTAACATTCAAAAAAATTCTAGATTAAATCTCAATTGGGCTGCTAGAAGTATTTGGAGTAGTTCTCATTTGTTCAAAATATATATCTTCCACCTCTTCCTCCTCATTTTCATTTTTAACAGAAGCAACAGAAAGTGAATTACCAATAAAACCATTAATAACAACCTCTTCTATCTCATCTTTGAAATACTGGGCTTTCCCTAGAGTGAGGAGTGGTAGGGAAAGATTTGACTTGAGCTCAAACTCATCCCGTCAAGGGTTGTACACATCCAATTTTGGTTTTGGGGTATAAATATTGAGGTTTTGGGTTGCCTGGCCATCTGAGATCACCATGGATCCCATCTTGTAGCCTATGAATGCGTCTGCAGTGGCCAGCCAAGGTCTCCCTAAGATCAAAGGATGCCCCCCCAAATTGGATTTGGGCTGTAGAATAAGGAAATCAGTCAGGTGTCTCCAGGAAACTATTGTAATCACTATATCTTCTAACATCCCCTCGGGTTTAACATAGGACATGTCTGCCAATTCTAGCATAGTAGGAGTATGTCTGAGTCCCTGTAGCCCAAGAGCGATAAAGGGATCTTTCATCATTACATTAATGGCAACCCCAAGATCAATCAATACATTACCTATGGGCTGATCATTAATGTAGACAATGACTGTGGGATTTCCTGGATCATGGTACTTAGTAAGGAGAGGCTGAGTAGACATTAATTCGGATAACTTTCCCATCACATGTATGGTGGCAGGGTCTTTAGGCTTCCTCCCAGGCTTCTTGATGCACAAATATCTCATTGTCTTAGCATAAATGGGTACTTCTTTAAGGGCTTCGTACATACAAATTTTGCAACTCCCTAAGGAAATCAGATTCAGGCTGTGAAGTCGTCCTAGGTTTAGCCAGCCTCTGAGGGTATGGGGGTCTTGCGTGACAACAGTTGAATCTATTGTTACAGGTGTGTCAACCTTCCCCTAATTAGATGTTATAGATGTAACAGTTCTTCATGGGTCGACTGTTATAGATGTAACAACTTCCTTTGTATCAGCTTTTGTAGGCACAATAGTCACCTTAGAGCCTCCAGATTCTCCTCTGGATGGTTCACAGTCCTCCTCTGTAATGATAGGGGAGTGGCTGGGGTTAATTAATGTGCCCGATCGCAATTGTATTTCATTAAGTTCCATGAGGGTAATATAGTAGGTATGGAAGGTTGTAGGAGCCTCTATGTCGTGTGCTACTTTATTGTTTGGGTTTGGGTTAGGTTACACAAGTAGTTGGGGTCACACAGGTGGTGGAGGAGTAGGAGCTTAGAAAGGAGGTAACTGCAGTTGTTGTTGCATGTGTGGTGTAGGCAGAGCTGAATTTTGGGCATTTCCTCTCTAGTTCTGGTTCCAAGGGTATCATTGTGATTGACGATATTGAACAAGAGGAGATGGAGACCATTGGTTCCATGGTGAAGGGAACTAAGCTGAAGGAGGGGCAGAATATTTCCATGGATATGGTTGGTTATTATATGCATTGTTCCATGAATTTAAAGAGGAAAAATCTTGAGACATACCTGGAGGCAGCGGTTGCCATCCTTGGTGCGATGAAGCAAGAGGACTGCACCTCTTCACTTGATTCTCTGAGTACTGCCTTTAGTCTAGGAAGCTCTATACACTTCATTGTTGAATGCTCCAACTCACAGATATTATTATTCAATTCACATTCCTTGTGAAGATGTTTCTTCAAACAATTCAAACAGAGGCATTCGCTTCTCCTTGTGTGTATCCACTTCTGCTTGTGTCTTTTTTATCTATGCTATTATTATCTGGGCCAAGAGAGTATTGAGGATATCAACCTTGAAGTTTTTGAACAAATTTCTGATCTCCGCTCTAGTTACTCCTTCGCCTGCAGATTTTTGTATACGAACAAAGGCATCCTGAATTGTACTTCTTCCTTTAGACGATCCTCAAGAGCATCATAGACAGAGCTTTATAATTTCAGTGAATGGATCTTGTGATATATCCCCTTTTCCTAATAGGTTCATGGTGTGAAGGCAGTCATCCCTCATTCCTCTAATCAATATAGTCTTCAAGATCTCCGAGTTTAAATCATTGTGTTTAGACCTCTCAAGATTGCAGTGGAACTGTTGCACATAATCTTCCAGGCTTTCTTCCTCCTTCTGCGTCATTCTAAATATCTCTTCCCTTATGTCCTTGGTCCTACAATAGTCCTAGTACTTTGAAAAGAACGTCTCCTTCATAACATTTCATATTGAAATGGAATCGAGGCCTAATCCCATGTACCATCTCAAGGCTACTCCTTTTAAGGTAGCAGGAAATAGCTTTAGTTTCTGTGCATCTCCTGTATAATCATAACTTCTACATAGGACATCAAACTCAAACAAAAAATGTATTTGGATCTTCCATAGTCATCCCCTAAAAGGATGGTAAGGATGATAGAGGAATGTTTTTCATAGGTGCTTCACGTCTGATATTCCCGATTGAGAACTCAAAGGTGGTGGTAGTGGTGTCTATTTTAGCATTGTTATCATTGGTGTCTCCCATGATGAATTCTTCTATCCTTCCTATAGAATATATTCTTCGAGTTGTGTTTGTGATGGCCCTGCAGATGTGATTAATGCCTTAGATACCACTGGGGTTGGTTGTTTCACTGCACTACCTGTATCCGGATATTGATAAATCAACAGGTGATTTTCTGCCTTAGGTGTCCGATGTTTCGCCTCGGTTTCCCCTTGACCCTCGGTTCTCAAATTCTGGCTACAAACATCCCCTTCTTGCTCATAAATCAAATCCTTGATCTTGGGGGTATGAGTGCTAGCCTTAGAACAATACGGTCCCAAGATGGATGGATTCGAGGTTTCTGCTTTTTCTGTGGGAGTAATAGCCTTCTATGACCCTGTTTTCCTTGCATTCCTTTGAGAGCTGGACTATTTTGTTTCTACATTAGATATTAATTCTTCGATAAATGTCTTCCTTCCCAAATCTTCACCCTTTGTTTCCTTTTTACGACCTGTCGTTCCTGTGACTTATTAGAGTGGGGGTGATTTCAATGTCTTTATAAGTCCTAAAAATGTATACATGGACCCTATGTGTATTAAATCACACTCTAAGTGCCTTAGTCTTCGATAGTGGTGAGCCCGCCTAGGTATGTTAGAGTGATGAGCAGGTTCTTACCTCTTGTCTTACACCCCAACAACTGAAGAGATGAAAACACACTAATCAAAGCATCAAAATGTCTTGAGTGTCCTAGTGATCACAATGGTGAGCCTGCCCATGTATGTTAGAGTGATGCGCGGGTTCTTACCTCTCATCTTACCACCCAGCAACTGTGGACTAGGAGCACTTCTATGTTAAACAAACAACTTGACTGACTATATCATCAACTTGCCATCCCTGGAAACGGTGCCAAAATGTAGTGTTGTATTAATCAACCTTAATTGACTTAGATTGCAACACTAATTGTCAACCCAGGCTAGGTCTTGCTATTTCAATGGAGTTTGCACTATCTGTGCTGATACACTCTATCCAAGCATAAGAAAATGCAGAAAAATTGTAAAAGATGTCGTTGATCTAAATTGATGAATCAAATCATGCATGTAGATACAAAAACACTCTACAGAATTATATCACAACTCGTAGCTATTGAAGTAAAGGTGCACCACATAAGAACTAACATCTTATCCAGCTAGTTACTATTACTCTGCTGATTAACTCTGTGTAACAGCATAAGATAAATAGAAAAAACAATGAATGCAATCCACAATTTGTATAGCAATAGCGAGAAACCATAAATCAATGAACTAAACTGAAATGTACACTACCTAATCACTACAATCCCTGCCAAAGAGGAGGGCCCTTCCTCCTCAACAAGGTGCAGGAAGAACACATAAAGTGATTAACGAATCAGTTGGAAAGTAATGGCATCACCATGCCAATTGATATTGAATAAGTTCAGGATTATATAAATAGAGTAATGGTACTCTTCTATATGTCATCTGCTAATACAAAAAAATCAAGTCTTTTATAACTATTACAAACCAAAAATTAGAAAGCATATCAGTCATGAGAATCTCTTGATTTTCATGCTGATAAAAAATAAAGAAGTTACAACTTATTACAAAATAAATATACAGCGGTTGCAACAACTTGAGTCTTTTTGCTTCAAAAGTAAACAATCCTACTGCTGACAACTATTATGTGGAATAGTACCCACATTTGTAACTTTGGTGCAACAACATTGAGCAAATGGTGGTTCGGGATGACGCGACATAACTAAGGACAACACTGTTGATGTAACAGCGGATCCACGCGAGGTGTAACAACATCCGATGTGTAAAAACAACCTGTAAGAGCATCCAATATGTAACAATAGCAACCTGTAACAACACCTAGTATATATCAGCGGTCTATAACAACACTCTGGGTGTAATAGTGAACCATTCCACCCTTTCCTACAATTAGTCCTTGCTGCTTGTCTACCTCATAACTTCATTCGCGCGAGCCAACACCTGAAAAGGATGAAATTCCCAAAATACTCCCTCAATGCTCTCCAACTTAGCCACAAAAAGGAATAAAGCCTTGTATTATTCAGTAAAATATAGCAAAGGAACATGACAGTAAAGTGGATTAAAAAGGTAATAAAATGGAAAGTTTGGTCATATAAGGGCACAGGCTTGGAGGACAGAAAGGTCAAAATAGGGGAAAGAATGTGCAAAAAATAGGTAAAAGACCACACCAACACTCACAATCTCTACTATCTCCCCTAGACATTTCCCTCCCTTCCGCTTTTCCTTTCCACACCTTCTACTCCTAGCGTTGTACACCAAAATTTCACTGTTGGGTGTGTTTCTTGTTTTGTATAGCTCAGAGTGACTGTCTATCTACATATATCCACTTGATTGAAAGAGGAAAACTCACCATCGAACATCAGTTGGGTATAATATGGAACCAGAATGGTCGTGTCTTCAAAAGCCTAGTGGTGTTAAACTGATTAAGTATACACTTGAAAATGAGAATGAGTTCACATTCTGTAGTTGACCGCTATTACTTGCTTTCAGGGATAGAGTTCAAAGTTATTTATTCATGTAAAACAATGTTGACAACATACAAAAATATTAGAAACAACTTAGTAAAGTGAAAAACACTGAAGAATAAATTGATGCAATAGAAAATTAAATTCGTTCTGGTGCTTGAATACAGAGAAACTAGCTTGTATATTATCTCGTGTCATATTACATTATTTTGGAGCTTGGGTGTTTATCTCAAATAAGAAAAGGATAAGCTAAAACATGCTCGACATCATTTCCTAGAAAAGCTAAGGGGAAAGAAAGTAGCTCAATCTTCCTATCTGAAAATCACTCAATCATACTCAATCATATCCTTCTTCATCTATACAAGCTGCTCCATGCGACTAATTTCAGGAAAATATTTTTGATATTAATATAATGAAGCCTTTTCAAGCCAAATGTTTTGACTAGGATTCCCTATGATGCCACAAAGTTCAATCTCAACTAGAACTCTACTTCTACATTGATGGTCAAAGGGTTTGGTTCCCATGGAAGAAGAAATAATATGTGTTGTAGTAATCAAATGGTAATAAAATGTGCTTCATGAAGTAGCTTGTGGGTGGGCCCGAAATAGTTGTTGTCCAAAGGTGAGATTTAGTTATAGATTTGTTGTGGAAAAGGGACGTATATTGTCTTTATTTCTTGATGACCTACCATGCCTAGTTCCATTTCTATCAGTATAATTGCAGAATCAAAGAAAAATTGTAGTGCTACCATAGAGAGATGAGGATTTATGGATACCATTTTGACTGACAAATTTCATTTCGTTAGAACTATAAGAATTTTAGACCTAAAATCATCTAGATAGAACTCAAATTTTGCTTTCAGTATAGGAAGAATTCAACAGTGTTGCAACTAATCTATCTCTTATCACCTACCCTATCTCTTATCATCACAAGGAATAATATCATGTACTATGCCAAACATATGCATCACATTGAGCAAATTGAAATATGAACTTGACCTATCATGTCATAAAATTATCTAATTTGTCAATTAATAATGACTAATTTTCCCTTGAACACAATAGATTACAAAAAAAAGGCACAATCTACAACTATAAGACAATTAACAGAACAAAGGGGGAATAAAATAGAAAAATTGACATTTCAGGAAATTCTGGGATACAAGACATAAAAAAAATAGCAAAGACTTAAATTATAGGAATATAATTTAAACCAAAGGACAAAACATAATGTCAAACTAAGTTAGGGGAAAGGTGAGAGCTACCATATCCCCTATTCTAATACCATCATTTCTTAACTTGGCAAACTTTGTAGTTCAACATATGTAACTTCGAACTTCATTGACAAAATGAGAGCCTCGTTTTCAGCGTATGTAACTTTGAAATTGTTGGACAAATTAAGAGCCTCATTTTGGCAGAACTCATTGTAGGCATTGTTTAGAATTGCACTTAAAGTCAGAGGATGAAATTATCCTTTGATTTCCATTGAATGGGAAGATATGGAGGATTCCCTCACAGGTTTATCACAACTTGCAATATCAGGTTTAGAAAAACTATAACCTGTGAGTTGTAAAAAATCCATTAACAATTTGGTAAAATCTCAATAGAAGAAGAAGCAAAAATTTCTTTGTTTACAAGGAGTATCACACCAGACAAAATATTAAAGCCAAGAAATCCCAAAATGGATCTTGGAAATAATAGACTAGTGTGAACCTATTGTAGGAGCTACAATCACCCTCCAAAATTTAACCTTAGCTTTGTTTTGGAGCCTCTCTTCCAACCTTCACAGTAGCTTGCCTTGCTTCGTCAAGTTCACAAGCTTTAGTGTTTTTCTTGCAGAAAGGCAGCCTGTCGATCATAGATGATGCACTCCCCTCACAAGCTGATCACCCAAACTTGGTCCAACTACAGGCTTAGCAGTTTCCCCAAGAAAATTGTGCATTTCTGGAGGGAAACTAGCCTTCCCTCCAGAAATTGCGCAATCCCGTTTGGGAGCCTGCTAGAATCCAAGATTGCATAATTTTTTCAGTTAACACTCCGAGCAGGAATTGTGCAATTTTCCCTAGTAGGGCTTCTCAGCCTAGAATTTGTGCAAATATGAGTAGCAGTCAACTACTCTATCGAGAATTTGCACAAATCTCCTAGGCAGCTAGCCTTGCTCCTAGCCAGAATGCGCATTTTTCTCTAGAAGTTGAGCAGTCTCTTGCATGTGCAGCTGAGTTGACTGGTTCCCTTTGAGACTGAGAAAAAATGGCTTGCATGCATGGGCTACTTCTCCCAAGGTAGCATGTAAAGGCATCACATGTTTTAGGGATCTAAGTTTAGTAGTTGGGGGTTACATGAAAAGATCATTTCATAAACCTCCCACCAAGTGTCGCTTTCCCTAGATTTGTGGCATGCATGTCACAACCTTGATGTTACCAAAACTCATCAACCAGATGCCACAGAGCTCATTACTCACATCAACCTTGCATATTTGACATCCCATATCATATCTAGGAGCAGCCGGTACATTCAACTTAGTCGTTTTGGGGTAAGCCCGCTTCCCATGCCCTGTGTTACATTTTTGTTGCTTTTTTGTGTTTTCACTTGTATGAGTACTATTTGCTTGGTTTCTTTGTGTGCATGTTGTTGTTTACATGTATATTATCTTGTCCAAGAACCATTTCAGTTTTTGTCAACATCTCACTGCTGTCGCATGCATGAAACTTTTTTTTTGAATGGTCATCGATTCAACAACTTGCCTTCCCCCACATGCATGTTGTTCTATTTTCTGAATCAGTCATTCACCATTTTCATGCATGATCATTCACTTATGCTTACACTCAGTATCATCATGCATTCACACTCACATTCATTTTCAGTTGCTCGTCGATGAGTCTGGGTAGCCTTGGCCCTGGCTCTGCCTCACCAAGAGCCTCACCATGACGACATTTCAAAATCCTGAGAGGGAAGGCTCTGCTTTCCTCTCCAGAAATGAAAATTTCTACCCAACAGTTGTTCCCCAGGCCTTCTTTGTGCAATCTTGAGGGACAGTGACTGCTAGCCAAGAAAATTGCACAATGCAGTCACTGAGCCTGCAACCATTTCCAACTAAGATTGTGCATTGTGCAATCCCAACAGCCAACAGCCAGACTGGACTATGCATTGTGTAGTTCCAGTAGCCAGTCAGTCTCCCAACAGCCCAGATTGTGCCTTATGCAGTCTTGGTAGTCGGTTTCCCGACCTCCTAGCTGAAATTGCACAACCTTCATGATCAGTCACACAGGTATGTTGCAAGTGAGTTCTCAAGTTCATTTTGGTTTTTGACTAACATATTTCTTGCCATGAGTGCTAACATGTTTCCAGGTATTGCAAGTGTTCATCTACTTCTCAGTAGTGCAGGTATAATGGTTTTCAAGAGATCAGAGTCAAAGACGCCGTCCAAAGCACACCTAGAGATGCAAGAGATCAAATGTCTATGAGCTTGCCTTCTCACGAATATATCAAGTTGTTAATAGAAAAGGACATCAAGATATGACAGTAGCAACATCACACCAAGCAACATCATGAACAACAACTGAAGGTAGCATACCGAATGCAGTGAATGCAGCAAATACAGTGAATGCAGTGAACACAATGAATGCATTGAACACATCAAATGCATGCAATGAATGCAAGAGGAAGGTTGTTGACAACATAGAGGTGGAACAAAGTTGGAAGCTCAAGTAGATCCACTAATGATGAAAGAAACTTTGGAGACTCGGGCTATGAGGTGATGGCGCGACATGAAGATCACACGAAGACAGGGAATGGAATAGAGAAGGAATTGCATGTGCTGAAGCAACAAATCAAGGAAGAACATGAAGCTGCATAGATAGACGAATGAGTTGCAGCAAGATCAGGAACATTAGTGGGTGCATCGTGCACTCATGGATCAAACTGCACATGTACAAGTTAAAAATCCATCCTAGCAACTAACACGGAGAAGACATGGTGAGTAGTGTTGGTGATCACATGTAAGAGATTCAACAACATGCATGTCATTGTGCGCACGCATGTAACCCAACCCATTCAGCACACTCACAAGGGCAAAGATAAGAAGCAAGTCCAACTAAAGTTGAACATGTACTTCGGCGAGTTAATGCACATGACCACTAGCACACACTTGAAGATCATCACGATCATTATTCATCAGTGTGTTGCTAGTTCATCTACACCCAAGAAGACCATGCACATGTTAGGAGACAAGTTGGATGTAGGGGCTGAACCAATGCACTAGTTGCAACAGAGGTAAGAGTTCACTTAAACAAGATGTCACCATGAGGTGCATGCACACCATCATGGACGACAAAGCTTGGCATGAGCTCACCAATTTCACCATCACAAGCATGTCAAGGAGTTGGTGTCATCACAATGGACCAACTGCCAGTGATATCTTGCATGGCTTTCTCAAGCCATGTTGTCTCACATGAGTACATGTGCTTTGTAATGTTGAGTCATGTCAAGTGTAAGTCAAGTGTTAATAATTGGATGTAACAGTCACAGAGTAGGTAGAGTCATTAGGCGAGTTGAACTTTCATAAAGGAGAATGTCAAGGGTTACCCCACCCTTGGCTATAAATAGACCCTCATAACTCATTGTAGAGGTTTTTGGTTAGCCAATTTTCCGATAAGACTATCTTGGAAAGAGCTTGGACAATATTGTAACATGCCTTAGCTTCTCCACTACATGGAGCTAGTTCATCTCTTTGGAGGAGAAAGTAGATGTGGCTATAACATTCCACTATTGGGGCTAGTGGGTTTACATGGATGTATTGTATGATTGGAACTTACACTTCTTTATATAATAAAAGCCAACACGTTTTCACACATGTATTGTATCTGTTGTAAGACTGATCTTTAACACTTGCAATGCATGTTACTTTAACTTGTGCTCTACATCTGAACTGATTCATTTGTTGTATTGCATAATCTATTAATGGAAGTGTGTTGTATATGCTGCTAATGTTGTCTTGTATGTGTCGATTGCTCTGTCGGGCATCAGACAGACCTTTCACATGAACCTTGTTGTAAAAACTGTTGTACTCGTTCGGATTGATCCATGAGTGTTATACGTATTATCTTACCTTGTATGTTGTTACTACTGCATCTGAGTGGAATTCTCCATCGAAAGTTGTGTATGTCCTGTGTTGTGTGTTCCTAGTTGAGTTGGGACTGATCCCTTTCAACTTGGAACTCATCTTCACTCTCATCTCAACCCGCCTGTGTTAGAACCTCTCATATATCTTTCTTGACTCACTACTATGGTCACACCCTTGCTACTGACAGAGTTATCTTACTTGCCTCTGTGCAACATCGCGGTCAAGGCATTACCATACGACCCATTGATGGGACTCCTAACCAAACAATATGAGGCCTGATTGGGAATTTTTACCGGGGAGATCCTCTTACATGTTGGCAGGTCTAGCACTGCCAACATTTTGGCACTAGAAGGAGGGCCAGATGACAAGTTGCATCCTCACATCTTTTTTGAATCTCTACACATCTATCATGGTTCACTACTGAGTTTCTCTTCCGGAATATATTTCTTATGGAAATGATTTCATCATTTCGGAAAAGATCTGAGATAAATTGTCTCATAAAACATTTTATGTTTGAGGCTACATATCCTTGGTTAGGAATGCAGTCAGCATTGCAGGATCATGTGAAAGACATGAATTCTTTGAAGAATACATGAGTTGCACATTATTCATCTACACGCTTCGAGGGCACCCAATGCACTGGTGTGCCACGCTGCCTAGAAAATATATTCATTCTCTTGCTCATCTCGTCGCAGATATAGAACATGCTTTCAATCACTTTAACTATAAAGCACTCAACAAAGAAATTCTGGAATTATGAAAAGCACCAGATGAATCTGTTGAACAGTTTCACACACGCTTTTGTAATCTTGCATACTGATTCCAGGAAGATGATATTGATTGGGAATTTCTTGATGGAAGATTTGAGTATCTTCTTCACATATCTAAACCCTGCTCAACATACTTCGGTGATGGAGCTAAGCAATCACAAGCAAGCACAGTTGTTGTCACAAATGACTATCACAAGTGACTATCCACCTTCACCTCATCGAATAGTTCCACCATCGCAGAGTGATGTGGGATATCATGCACACATCTCGGTTGAAATGTCACATCCTCCCACCCCACATGCTCTTAAGATTTATGCACATTTGGATGGCAAGCCTGTTGGTTGTCTCGTGGAATCTTCCCCTCAACCTTCGTCCTCACATTCTGTTGATCCTCCTAATTGTATTGTCTTGTGTTCTCACATTCCAGACTCCTCACCTGTTTTGAATGAGGATCAAGTTGTTGACAGAGTTGGTGTTATGCAGCCAACTTGTGCCATCATTCATGATGACTGTGTGTGGGAATCTAAGAAGAGCATGCAGTGAAGCATGAATCCCTTTTAGCCATAGCTCATATGTTTCATCCTGACATCCCTTGTAATTCTGCAACTGCTAATTTGTCCTATGAAAATTCATTTCCAGATGCTTCTACTTCTGATCATCCATAGGACACGTTGGATGTCAGTCTATCATTACAGTGTGGAGAGTACACATCTTCCTCAGAACATCTGTCTAATTTGTCATCTATCTTTCTTGAAAATGCAAAGGGTGGACATCTTTGCTTCTCATCTACCCCTCTGCCCGATTCATCAAATGATGAGGATGTCGACAGACATATCGAATTTTCTGATCTTGGTTGTTGTGATCTATTCACTTCCTCATCTGATCATGATGTTGATGCAACCATTGTTAATCTATCCAACGCACTAGTCTATGATGATCTATCTATTCATGAGGTTGAAACCCCTCAGACTATTGATACACTTCAGCCCGAGCTGATGGTTATGTGAGGCCCTCGCTGTCCTGAGGTTGGTTTCACTTTCAGTCAAGAAATTTTTGAAACGCTTAAGGTTCCTCATCACTCTCTGCTTCGCATTGAATATCAACCAAACACCCAAATTTTACTTCCTCCACTCGAACTACACGATCCCATCGCTCATGCGTTGGAGGAATCTTACACAACAAGCACACATGCACAACACAAGTAGTCTACATTTCTCACATTTTCTTGCATGTCATAGTCAAGAGAATGAATACACTCAACATCTACACGTGGTGAAGAACAACACCATGGCAACACCACATAATGCATGTCATGCACTTTCACTCATCTTTTCACTTGTAAGCTCGGAGTGTGTTTTTCTTCACTACTATATCTTTCTTATTTGTTGGTTCGCACAACTGTATTGTTCGTGAACCATGCCTTCACCAACATGGGTCAACCAATGTGCCGATGGCTGCATTGGAAGTATCACTTCATGTGAGATGACCCATGAACTGTTAGCTTAGGAGTAGGAGTAGTGTTTGGTTTTTGAGTTGTTTGCTTGCATGCTTGTTTGCTTACTTTGTTTGTTTGTTTGTTTGTTTGTTTGTATGCTTGCTTATTTGTTTACTTGCTTTGCTTTCGTGTTTTTCTTTTTCTCTTGCTTTTCTTTTTTGTTTGTTAGTTCACTTATTTCATTTCATAGGATAGTTTTGCACGAAACCATGTACGACTCTTGAAGCAAGTTGGGTGAAGTACAAGAGGGCTTGTACAACTATCACTACGTGGTTATCTGTCATTTTTCCTCTATATGATGAACTTGTTACTTTCAGCCCATGATACATCGAAGGAAAATACGTACTGTTCAAAGTGAACCTTGTGAAAACACAACGCTTGCATGCTAACTAGTGTCACCTTCTCTAGTCAATTGTTTTTGAGTTAACCCTTGTCAGCTAAGTCAAGTAGAGTAAGGTGAGGGGGGAAATCTTAATAAGCACATTAGAGATACAATAAACTACTTATCTCCTGGAACAACCTCTTCTGCTCTCAATAAGTCATGATCCCTCTTTTGCCTCTGAAATGAATAAGTACTATGCACAGTTGAAAAAATGAAAAATGAAAAAAAAAGGAACAAGTCAAAAAATTCAAAATTTAAAATGAATAAGGCAAAAGAAGAGAAAGGATTCCTGTGCAGGGAAGTGATGCAAGTAACTCCACTGGGGTACTGACTAGGCTCGCTGGCAGTGAATCCATGCTTGTGTTCCTATGTGACTCTACCAGGGTACTGTCTAGGCCTACTAGCAACGGAGCAACACCAAAGATGAAACTAAGACTCTAACAACTATACTACTTGTGCACCTATATACCCCTCAACCCCAATCGAAACAATTGTGTTTCCTTGGCTTGGAATGTGTGTCAATTGAGCAAGGGTTTGGCAGATGCTACATCTTACAATCAAGCTAGTGTGAAACCAAGAGGAGCTAAGAACTGAACAATACTTCCGGAGGTGTTAGACTTTCTTTTCACGAACAAGGTCCATTCAAAGAGCTAGAGTTCTATCAATGTCTCGCCAAGTGTTAGAGCGGCTACAACCACCCTCCAAAATTTTGCCTTAGCTTCGTTTTGGAGCTTCCCTTCTAACCTTCACAGCAGCTCGCCTCGCTTCATCAAGTTCACAAGCTTCAGTGTTTTTTTTGCATAAAGGTAGCCTGTTGATCACAGCCCGATGCACTCCCCTCACAGGCTGATCACCTAGACTTGGTTCAGCTGCATGATGAGCAGCTTCTAGAAGAAAATTGTGCATTTCTGGAGGGCAACTAGCCTTCCCTCCGGAAATTGCGCAATCCTATCTGGCAGCCTACTGGGCTCCAAGATTGCGCAATTCTACTACTCAACACTCCCAACAGGGCTGCTTAGCCTAGAATTTGCACAAATTTGGGCAGCATTCAACTACTCTACCCAGAAATTATGAAAATCTTCTAGGTAGCTAGCTCAGCTCCCATCCAGAAATGCGCATTTTTCTCTAGCAGTTGAGCAGTCTCTTGCATGTGTAGCTAAGTTGACCAATTCCCTTCGGAACTGAGAAAAACTGACTTTCATGCATGGGCTATCTTATCTCAAGGAAACATGCAAAGGCATCCCATGTTTTAGGGATTTATGTTTAGCAGTTGGGGGTTACATGCAAATATTATTTCAGAAACCTCCCACCAAGTGTCGCTTTCCTTATATTTGTGTCATGCATGTCACAGCCTCGATGTTACCAAAACTCGTCAACCAAATGCTGTAGATCTCATTCCTCACATCATCCTTGAAGCTCTGACATCCCACATCACATCTAGGAGTAGTCAGCACATTCAACTCAGCTATTTTGGGGTAAACCCGCTTCCCATGCCTTGTGTTGCATCTCTATCGCACTTTGTGTTTTCACTTGTATGAGTATTGTTTTCTTGATTTCTTTGAGTGTCTGTTGTTGCTTGCATGTATATTAGCTTGTCCCAGTACCATTTCAGTTTTCGTCAACATCTCGCTGCTGTCACATGCATGAAATTATTTTTCGTGAACGGTTGCCGATTCGGCCTCACCCACACACATGTTATTCCATTTTCTGAATCTGTCATTCACCATTTGCATGCATGACCATTCACTTATGCTTACACTCAGTAACTACATGCATTCGCACTCACATTCACTTTCAATTGCTCGTCGGCGAGTCTAGGCAGCCTTGGCCTAGACTCTGCCGCACCAAGAGCCTCAGTAAGACAACATTGTGCAATCCTGAGAGGGAAGGCTCTGCCTTCCTCTCCATAAATGCACATTTCTTCCAATAGCTATTCCCCAGGACTTCTTTGCACAATCCTGAGGGACAGTGACGACCGGCCAAGAAAATTGTGCAATGCAGTCACTAAGCCTACAATCATTACCAGCTGAGATTGTGCATTGCACAATACGAGCAGTCAACAGTGAGACTAGACTATGCATTGCACAGTTCCAACAGTCAGTCAATCTCCCAGCAGCCCAGACTGTACCTTGTTCAGTCTTGGCAGTCGGTCTCCCGACCTCCTGACTGAAATTGTGCAAACTTCGTGATCAGTCACATAAGTATGTTGCAAGTCAGTTCTCAAGTTCCTTTTGGTTTTCAACTGACAGATTGCATTCCATGAGTGTTGCCATGTCTCCAGGAATTGCAAGTGTTGATCTGCCTCTAAGAAGTTCAGGTACAATGGTTTCCAAGAGAGCAGAGTCGAAGACACCATCCAAAGCACACCTAGAAATGCAATCGATCAAATGTCTATGAGCTTTCCTTCTCACGAAGATATCAAGTTGTTCGTAGACAAGGGAATCAAGATATGATAGTAACAATATCATAGCAAGAAGCATTATGAACAACATTTGAAGGCACCATACCAAATGCAATGAACACAATGAATGCAGTGAACACAATGAATGCAAATAACGTAGCAAATGTAGTGGATGTAATGAATGCAAGAGGAAGGTTGTTGAAAACACAGAGGCGAAACAAAGTTGCAAGCTCAACCAAATCCAGTGATAATGAAATCAACTTTGGGGACTCAGGCTATGAGGTGATGGTGCAACGTGAAGATCACACAAAGACATGGAATGGAATAAAGGAGTTGCATGTGCTGAAGCAACAACTCAAGGAAGAACATGAAGTTGCACAAATAGACAAATGAGTTGCAGTAGGATCAAGAAAAATAGTGGGCACATCGTGCACTCATGGATGAAACTATGCCTGTACAAGTTAAAGATCCATCCCAACAGCTAACATAAAGCAAACATGGTTTGCAGTGTAGGTGATCGCATGCAAGGGGTTCAACAACATGCATGTCATTGTGCAGACGCATGCAACCTAACCCATTCAGCACATTCACTAGGGCGAAGACAAGAAGTAAGTCCAACTGAAGTTGAACATGTACTTAAACAAGTTGATGCACATGACCACAAGCACACACTTGAAGATCAGCATGGACATTATGCATCAATGTGTTTCCAGTTCATCTGCACCTAAGAAGACCATGTGCATGTTAGGAGACGAGTTGGATGAAGGGTCTGAACCAATGCACCAGTTGCAACAGAGACAAGAGTTCGATTCAATAAGATGTCACCATGAGGTGCATGCACACCATCATGGACGACCAAGCTTGGCATCAACTCACCACCTTCACCATCACGAGCATGTCAAAGAGTTGGTGTCATCACAGCAAACTGAGTGTCAGTGATATCTTGCATGTCTTGCTCAAGCCGTGTTGTCTCACATGAGTACATGTGCATTGTAATGTTGAGTCATGTCAAGTGTAAGTCAAGTGTCAATAGTTGGATGTAACAGTCATAGAGTAGGTGAAGAGTCATGAGGGTAGTTGAACTGTCACAAAGGGAAATGTCAAGGGTCACCCCATCCTTTGCTATAAATATTCCTTCATAACTCATTGTAGAGGCTTTTGGTTAACCAAGCTTCTGATAAGACTATCTTAGGAAGAGCTTGGGCAACATTGTAATGTGCCTTGGCTACTCCACTACATGGATCTACTTCATCTCTTTGGAGGAGCAGGCGAATGTGGCTATAACGTTCCAATATTGGGGCTAGTAGGTTTACATGGATGTATTGTATGATTGGAACTTACACTTCTTTATATAATAAGAGCTAACACGTTTTCACACATGTATTGTATATGTTGTAAGACTGATCTTTAACACTTGTAATGCATTTTGCTTTAACTTGTGTTCTACATCTGAACCGATTCATTTGTTGTAATGCATAATCTATTAATGGACATGTGTTGTACGTGCTGCTAATGTTGTCGCGTCCGTGTCAACTGCTCTGCCGGACATCAGACAGACCTTTCACATGAACCTTTTGTTAACGACCATTGCACTCATTCAGACTGATCTATGAATGATGTACGTGCTATCTTACCTTATATGTTGTGACTACCACATCCTTGTGGACTGCTCCGCCGGAAGCTGTGTATGTCCTGTGTGTTGTGTGTTCCTAGCTAAGTTGGGATTGATCCCTTTCAACCTGGAACTCATCTTCACCCTCATCTCAACCCACCTATGTTAAAACCTCTCATACAACTTCCTTGACTCACTGCAACGATCACACCCTTGCTACTGATAGAGTTATCTTACTTTCCTCTATGCGACATTGCAGTCAAGGCATTACCATATGACCCTCTACTGGGACTCCTACACCAAACGGCCTGAGGTCTGATTGGGACTTCTTACTGGGGAGATCCCCTTACATGTTGGCGGGTCCAACACCCTCAACAGAACTAGACGCATATTGGCCATTCTCACGAAGGATCTCACTAATCTCATCCACCTAGACATTCTCTTTCAAAACCCTCACAAATTTATGAAAGTCCTCCCTATTTTCCGACTTGATCAACTTACCATTAGTCTGAGGTGAATCCCTTGGTATTTTGCTAGTGGGTGCTCTTCCCACATTCAACTTCTTATAGGCCACCTTCGGTGCTCAACAATTGAATTGATTAGAGCAGGGATCTTCCCTTCAAAAATCAGATTAAAAAAAGAACACCAATATCCAAAGAAGGAATAATTATAAGGTCAGTCGAAGATTAGAAAATGGTAGGTGGGAGAGACAAGAATCGAGGAAACAAGCAAGCATTTGGGGAGGTTTGCAGTTTCCAGCTACAACTAAAAATAACATGTGTAGGACATGTCACCATGTAAGTTAATAGAGGGAGTGACATGCGCGATAGGTGGCATTTTCAATTATCTGAGGATTCCAATTCTTAGGAATCTTAATTGGTAACCAAAAACGAGTGCGGGTTGACGGCAAGCGGGAGTTTGGGTTAACAACAAGCAGTTGGAATGTAAGGAGTCAGTTTGTCTCTTCTTCTTATGAGATGGCCCTTTTTTTTTGCCTTTTGAGCGTCGTTATGGTGACTTTGTATATTTTATAATAACTGCTAGTTGTTATTAGGTGGCCTAGCATTGGTTATTTAAATGTGAACTGGGGGTCAACATGAATAGGTTCCTCGGTGTTTAAGCAAGATATGAACACACACTATCTTTCATGTAAAGAATGGGGCAACAATCACAAGTTTAATGTGCATTACGCCGTTAAAATATATATTTTAATTATTAGAAAATATTGAATGTTATTTAATTCAATTTTTAATAAATAATAAATGATTTAATAATTCAAATTTACAATTTTAACTAGTAATAATAAGGTTAGATCTAGGCAATGATGCATTCAAGCTATTGATTCTTGAAGATTCACTGATTTTCTCACTTTGTCTTCCTTATCTTGAGGATGAACCACATTAGGCAATGATGCATTCAAGCTATTGATTCTTGAAGATCCACTGATTTTCTCACTTTGTCTTCCTTATCTTGAGGATGAACCACATTAATTGGTTCGAAAAATCGACCAAATCCTAATGATGTGATTAATCCAAAAAACATTTATCTACAATAATAATAAAATTTATTTTTTTTATTTATATTATATTAATATTTTTATTTCATAAAAATTTCCATTAAATTTACCTTAAAAATATTAATTTATTTTTATAATTACTTTAATACATTGAAATAACCAATAGTATAACAAATAATGAAAATATCAATTTTATTTTTGTAATTAATTTAATACATTAAAATAACAAATAATTCTGGTTTCATCCCGCCCATCTCTACGTTAGTCTACATTTATCTATAGTTTTATGGCCGTGTCTAAACGCTAGTTTTATTTTTTTAAAGGTGGATAATTTTGTAAAACAGGGGAGTGGAATCTGCAAACACGTGGAGCATAATCGAATCATGCGAAAATTATACTTTTCATATTTATCGACTGCAGATTTCTTTTCTTTATCGCCCGCCGCTTCTTTCGGCACGGATAAAGAAAAATCGATGCAGACGTGGAGGGTATCAAAATTGAACTCAATAAAAATCCTTTCTCACATTTATATTTAGTTAAAGTGAGCCGTTTTTGTAGGACAGAGAGGCTGAATCAATTGACACGTGGAGAGATAAGGGAGACTGAATTCTTTAACACGTCACGAGATAAGAGAATCTGGATTACGTTGACACGTGGAGAGACCAGAGAGATTGGAGAATTCCGGTGGAAAACTATCAAAACGGAATGGGTTTGGTAAATTCCTGAACTCTTATTTTATATTAAATGTGCTGATATAATTTAGTTTAACCGTTTCATGTTTTCTTTTTTAAATATTTTCTAATCAAATTTTATTGAAAATAACAATACCCTCTGCACAATGCTAATTTAAGTTTATCAAAGATTTTTAATATTTTAAAGTTTATGATAGTATTTTTCCGTAAAAATTATATAAGAAATATTTTATCTAGATTGGTTTCGAACTAATTAGTGTAGTTCATTTTTAAAATATATAAAAAAATTCAATATATTAAATTTCATTTATACATATTTAGTATTTTAAAATATATTAATAAAATTAAGGTATTATTAGAATATGGATTTCCAAAAGATATATTTTCAGCTGAATTAGTTTTACTTGTTCATCATTTAATTATTTTATATTTTTGGAAGTTTTTAAACATATTTCTTTTCAAATTTGTTAAAAATTTCACAGCATTTTGTTATGGTTCACATATAATTAAGATCTATTTTATATTTTTTGGCACATTTTATTTATATAATTAATAATGGATTTCAAACCACAAATTTGAAAGAAATAAAAAATGGCATAGTTATGGAATGATTTTTTAATCATGTTGTTTTTGTTAGTTTTAATCAAAATTCTATAGAGATTTTTTTAAGTTTGAATTTAGATTGTTTAATCTCTATTATTCAAGTGTTTGAAGGTTTTTAGGGTGTTGAATCTATTTATGTATTCAAAAATATATTTTAAACAATAATAAATCTTGAAATTATATTACCAGATTTTAATGAATTAGAATGAAAGAAAATTCGCTATAAAATAGATTAAGCCATAAAAAAATAAGCGAGACTTTTTGAAAAAAATTCTAATTTATTTTAGGATCTAATTTGTGTAGAATCCCCTAAAAAAATCATTGCAATCCATTTTTAAGAGATTTGCCGGCTATAAATTGAAATGTCTCCATTTCATCCGGTAAATTCCCACCTTGTTCACTCAGCCGCCGCTCGATACTTATTCGGATAGTTTCCCACTCTCATCATTCGTTTCATCCGGTAAATTTCGCACCCGCTATATTTTAACTATTATAAAATATTGAATGTTAATTCAATTTTTAATAAAAAATAAATGATTTAATAATTTAAATTTACAATTTTAATTAGTAATAATAAAGTTAGATCTAGGCAATGATGCATTCAAGCTATTGATTCTTGAAGATTCACTGATTTTCTCACTTTGTCTTCCTTACCCTGAGGATGAACCACATTAATTGGTTCGGTAAATTTTTGCGCATATTTCTTTTCAAATTTGTTAAAAATTTCACAACATTTTGTTATGGTTCACATATAATTATGATCTATCTTATATTTTTTTTGGGCACATTTTATTTATATAATTAATAATGGATTTCAAACAACAAATTTGAAAGAAATAAAAAATGGCATAGTTACGGAATGATTTTTTAATCATGTTGTTTTTTTTGTTGGTTTTAATCAAAATTCTATAAAGATTTTTTTAAGTTTGAATTTAGATTGTTTAATCTCTATTATTCAAGTGTTTGAAGGTTTTTAGGGTGTTGAATCTATTTATGTATTCAAAAATATATTTTAAACAATAATAAATCTTGAAATTATATTACCAGATTTTAATGAATTAGAATGAAAGAAAATTCGCTATAAAATAGATTAAGCCATAAAAAATAAGCGAGACTTTTTGAAAAAAATTCTAATTTATTTTAGGATCTGATTTGTGTAGAATCCCCTAAAAAAATCATTGAAATCCATTTTTAAGAGATTTGCCGGCTATAAATTGAAATGTCTCCATTTCATCCGGTAAATTCCCACCTTGTTCACTCAGCCGCCGCTCGATACTTATTCGGATAGTTTCCCACTCTCATCATTCGTTTCATCCGGTAAATTTCGCCGCCGGTATTCCTTCCGCCGCCGGTATTCCTTCAGCCGCCGCTCTCAATACATATTCGGATTCTTTACCAGTTTCATCATTCGTTTCTTCTTGGCGCGATGGAGGGGCGGAGCATGGAGCTAACGGTGATATCGGCCCGCGACCTGAACTACAAGACCATGTTCTCCAAAACAAAGGCCTACGCAGTCGCATGGATCTCCAACGATCTAAAAAACAGGCAGCGGACGCCCGTCGACAAGTACAGCGGCAACAATCCCACGTGGAACCATGTCATCAACTTTACCCTCAACGAGCCCTCCCTGCAGCAGGGCGGCCTGGTTCTCGAGATCGCAATCTACAGCGACGGCACCTTCTGTGACAAAGAGATCGGCCACGTCAGCATCCCGTTGAGTGAATTTCTCAAGTCGAGCGCAGGCAGCAAGGACACGCGCGCCCCCGCGCGGCTAGTCAATTACCAGGTCCGAAAAACTTCTGGAAAAGCCAAAGGGGTTCTGAACCTGTCTGTGAGATTGGCCGAAAATCCCGTGCTCAGCAACGGCCGCCGCATGCAGTAAGCCAAGGCGGAGCCATGAGAGCGGATTCATGATGAATTTCACATATGCTTGTTTTTCTGACGGTTGTAAAATATAGATTTAGCCATAGCCATAGCAAAAGGAGAGCGTTGCTTGTATCGGGAAACTTGGTCAAGGTTTCTCAGGGAGGCTCAGGTTTCCCATAAATTTTTTGGGTCTAAATTTTCTGATCTTGTAATTAATTGGAAGACGCTAAATTTAATGTTGCAGTATTCTGGAAAATAGTTGAATTGAGGTTTCTATGATCCATAATAGTTGAAAGAATAACTTTAATTAAAAAAACCAGCCTGTCATCCTTTTGAATGGTTTAATATTAAAGTGATTTTATAATTCCTCAAAGCAGTTTCCAAAGTTTACTAATATGTAGACTAAGAACATGGATGAGTTTTATGATTTATATGCTATGTGTTTTTGTTTTTGAACTGGTATTTCGGCATCACTGTGATTTATTTTGGGTATTGCAGACAATATTTTCTCTTTATCCTTTCGGATGGAGGTCTTAGGTCTTTTTCTCTGATCTAGTCTTTTATTTGGTTATAATCTGATATAAGCCGTTTTTCTATATGCTTACATTGCTCTATCCTCCATGGCCTGATCTGATATATGGGAGAGATGTTTTTCTCTCATTGATGAACAGTTGCTATATCACAGGAACATATGTATATCCTGGCTGAATGTACCATGCAGACTCTTTTATATCTCTTATATAAATAATATTATGTTTTTTTTGCCCCTAAAAAGAACATAGATGAGTTTTGCAGTGAACCTGGGTTGAAAAGTGGATATGATATATTGGATATTTGAGATCCAATATTCCAGCCAAGGTTTAAGGAATGGTTTGAAATTTGTTTCACGAAAAATCTTCAATTTTAATTAATTAAAAATTGGAGAAATTAATTTTTATGTATAAAGATAGATTATTGTAGAAATATTAAAAGTCTTTTTTGTTTTTATTTTCAAAAT
>APFE031622751.1:139525-163805 GCA_000404065.3 Pinus taeda
TATAAAAAATTCACATTTTTTTTTCTTTTCTAAATATGACTAATTCTATTAATGTAACAAAAAATAATACATGGAGGCACCAACCTCTGTAGAACCTGTCTCGGATTTTACTAAGTTTTAATAAAGGATAACTGAAAATGACTGCCCTCATCGGGGAACCAGTCCAAAATTCGAAAAGTGTACTACCCACGCAAGGGAACCACCTTGTAGTAGCATTGTGGGATAGTTTTTTGAACAAAACAACAAAATTGACAACAATTACAACAACAAACATCATAAAAGACCCCTAAGTTGGTGACCAATTGCTCAAAGAAACCTGAAATGAACCTTGGCTTGCTAGGCGTTATTAGGTGGCAGATGTTCCACCACAATTTGACACTTGTAAGCCTTTAAGTCATCTTCGTTGTGTTGTTGCTTACTCGCCGTTGCTTCCATATTCGTATTTCCCCTTGGAGTATTGTGTCCTAGAGCTGCGTCTGTTCGGTTAAGAGCTTCACCATGTGTTCTGCAAGTCCCAGAGCTGCAACCAGGATTTTTTCGTCTGTTGGTGTTGGTCCTTTCTTGAATGATGTGAGCTGAGACGACAGAGTTTGTGGCTCCTCTCTAAAAACAACAAAAATGGTAGCAATAATGCACAGGCACTCCAACATGCAACGAAACTGGAACTGGGTAGAATGGCAGGGGTACATCATCGAGAAAGAGGCATTAGGAGGTTGATGAGTGTCTGTAGCATGCCTAGAGCCGGTTGTCTGAGCATGCCCCCTACAAGTGTAGGTGGCGGGATACCGATCCATGAAGTGAGCCTCTGTCAAGGGAGAGGAGGAATCCGAAGGAATAGAATCAGTAAGGGAGGGCAGGTTGCTCTGCCTCCACGACTGCCCCTTCTACATCGCATCCTATGCCGCAAACGAGGCATAGTTGCCTAGCTGGAGTTGATTCGACAAGTGCCAGGAGGAGCAGGAGGAGGGATAGAATGGCCAATGGGAGCAGGAGAATGGGGAATTCGAATTTCAAAAATAGAATTCAGGACCGAAGTGGCAGCTTTGAAGCAGCAAAGCAGACTATGCGAGAAGTGGGCACCTTCAACCATTTCAATACAACAGAGGATCTGGCACCTTCTCCCCGTTGTCGTGCATGAGCTCGGCTCTGCAGCAGCGGGGAGGCAATTACAGTTCAAAGGATGCATAACAGGGGGAAGGCAGTCGAAATCACCATCTTATGGATCAAAGTGAGGTTTCCTTGGCTTTCACACAGCATTAAAACACCATTAATTATGGTGGTGGGCTTCTAGCTAGAAGCGTGGGTGGCCATGTGGCTATGCCATTTGCCAGCCCAGATTTGTTGCACTGTACCAGTGTGATTAATCACCTACATCCGAGAAAAAGTTCACAATTTAATCTCAACAAAATATATGTATTATAATACATATAAAATCTGTAAAACTTACATGATACATAGATGTAAATGGAAAATAATAATTTAGTAAGGCATGATGCAATTCTAATCTTAAGTTAATATATTTATCTAATTAATTTTATTATTTATTAATAATGTTAATTTGAATTTTAATTTTCAATGTTATAAATAAATTCCAAATTTTATAAAATAGTTAGATAAATAAATTGATTAAAATAAATTAAATTAATTAATTTATGTATAAAATTTTAAATTAATAATAAAATAAAATTAAAAATAAAATCAAATTAAATAAAGAAAATAAATTGATTTATAAATTTAAAATTATAAATCAAAATAATTTCTATTTAATTATTCATATATATTTTAGGAGTAGTCTACCTAGGCAGAGGAATTGCCCAATTTCCATTGCCGCTCGGAAAAACCTCTGGCTTTGGCCGCCGGCAATCCCTCCGCTACCCTCCACGAGTTTCGCCCAGCTCCGCCACCCTCCGCAATAATTTTGACGTCTGACAGGAATTTGACAGACATTCAAATTTCCATCGCATCTTGCTGCCGGGGAGTTAAATCACCTTTCAAATTGAATTCGGAGATAACCTGTGGGCTGCTCCTTGACCAATTCGACCTTGCAGCTCACTAGGTAACCAGAACAAGGCCCGAAAAATAACTCTACGTTTGTAGCTCACCAGAACAAGGCGGAAAGTTCACTCCCGGGCTCTACAGCTCACCACCCAGGCGATAAACACGCAGGTTCCTTGTAGATTGTTCATGGTAGATCACATGCAAATGCATTTAAAAATAATAATTTATTTTCTAAAATCTGTACCCAAACAACTGTTTTACATGCCAAAAGTCTAATATTTCAGGGACTTTGTTCCATTTAGCCTCAAGAAAATGGTGAATGTCTGAAATTGATGAAAACTCAAGTTTAAAATTTGCCATCATTGTCGTTCATACATAGGTCGAAATGCTTTCCTTGCCGTGGGATTAAGTGATTAAATTCTCCATCTTGAATTAAAAAGGATAATCCGAACATTTTTGGGCCAGTAAGGCACTCGTTGTGTATGAGAGTCGTGCTCTTGATTATTATTACTATTTTTCTTTTAGATCTCTGCATTATTGAAGTAACCAACTGAGATCCATTATCCTCTTGAATTTTTAATCTCTGCATTAGTCAAGCAATCATTTTAGGTCCATTCCTTCCCTGAGTTTTTTTCTTCTTTTAATCTTCTTCTTGCATTATTCAACTAACCAGTAGAATTGTGCATGTATTCGTATGCACTAGCACAGATCCATCTAGAGTCTAAACTATGGTCTGATGTGCATATTTCAAAGCTTGAGGTTGTAGCACATATTGGGACCTCTTTTTCTCGATTAGTGGGCCATCTTTGTAGAATTGACATATTTATTCTTGAGCACATCTCACTCCTCAATTTAGAGCCATCTTTGTAGAACCGAAATATCTATTCTTGAGCACATCTCATTCCTCCGTTTAGATGGGTATGTGCCAATGTCTATAAATATAGTTTTGTACAACTCCCCACATAAGAGTTGATGGATTACCCCAAACCCCTGACTTAGGCTTTTGAATGCAGTTCAATGTACATGTTCAGCTCTCCCATAGACGAGTTGATTGATTGGCCTCACCCTCACTTGAGTTATAGAATACAATTCTTTCTATGTCCATAGTCAATACACCATCTAAATTAATTGCACCTTTACATCACTACTCAAAGTTGATGGATTACCTGCACTAACGTTCAAAGAAATTCGATAGATCAAGTTTTGTTCTGGCTTTGAGTAGCTGATGAAATAATGATGATCTAGACACTAAATTGGTGAATGAGACTTCTTTATGTGTGAACTAAAGATTAGTATAATAATTTGAATCATCTAATCATATAACAATTTGATTAAATATTGTTAAATAACAAAATCCTATAACAATTATTAGGTACAATATTTGAATCATATAGTCATATAACAATTAGGTCCAACCATCTTCTCCAATTCACCCATCCAATCGAAGGAGCCTTATACTCTGCACTAGGCCTCTCAAACCCCACATTGTCAAGTAGAGGGTTGCAGGAGCTCACTTGTGCAAACAAACAAACCAACACCGCAAACACAAGTGAAGTTCACTCCAAAATTGCACTCAAATGACTTGTGATTACATAATTATATACATGAAACTCCTTGGATGAAGTTTTGACTAAGCTAACCTGTGATATAAAGGACTAATTTTCATGTTCTCTCTATAGCTAGAGAGGCAGGGGATGTGTCCTTATTTCCTCCTGATAATGCAATTTTTACAAAGGAAAGCATTGAAGAAGAGGAAATTCATATTGTGGTATGTGAAGAAGATGAAGCATGTAGAATTACTCATGTTATCCCTAAAGAACAACTGTATGGAGGATATTTTGAAGTGATTCAAGAATATTTTTCAGATTTGGAAGGACAAGTTTTCATTTCAAATTGTATGAATGCCCTATTTGTGGAGGAAAGTGATCTACACAACTATATGTTTAGCAGAGAAAAGATAAATGATGAGGTTTTAAGTAGAAAAGGGGACCTAGATATGGATGTGCACAAATAATATTGCAACATAGATTAGAGTGTAATTTTGAAAGTTTTGGACAACGATATCCTTGCTGCCCCAGATTGCAATGATAAAGTAATTGATGGGCAAAAGCCAATTTGTGAACTATCACCAAGCAATTGGGATGAATTCATTTTATCTAATTCAAGAAGAGGCCCCTTCTTCGTCTCATTCCATAATGACCCTGATTTTGATGAGGGAAGGGATACCCTTGGTTTTATTTTAGAATATGATAATACATCAATTATTCAGGATGATGACAAGGACAAGTTTTTGGAAATGCCATGTGATAACATATGTGTTCATGCTAAAAGGATACAAATTTATGACTATGTTTTCCAGGGTAACGAGGCCATTAGTAACTATAATGCAAAAACTCTCAATTTAGAATTGTGAGAAGATGCAAAAGCTCTCAATTTAGAACTGTACCGAATTCTGCAAGGTTGAATCAAAATCCTTTAATTATGACATCTATCAAGTACTCTTAATGCCCTGTGTTTATAAGAAGATTATGTTTTTTTACTGAAATTTAAGAAATATTTAGAAACTTGCAATTAACAGACTTTTCAGTGCTCTAATCACCTAAGAAATAGGTAAAGACATGAGAAAGGAAGAAAGAAAGAAATTTATGTTGATGTCCTAATTACCATAATAGGTTAATAACACTCTAAAGTAGACAACCACAGTGGAAATGTGGTAGTGCCAAAGGCATCTCCTAAATATTCAAATAAATTAATAGCAAAAATAGAATTAAAATAACAAGTACCAAGGGGTAGACCTATGAGGCCAACATAGACAAAGAAGAAGAGGCTAACCCTGTGCAAGAAGAGAGACTTTAATCTTACTGAAATCAAAAGAGAAAGTAGCACCATTGTTAAGGTACTAATGTAGAGCCAGAGAATGTCTTCAGCGTAATGGCCTGGGATAAGAGGGTCAAGCTGGGTTATCCTGGGGAAGCTTTCGTAACATCCAAGGCCAATGAATCCCTAGTACAAGCAAGAAACTGATGAATCACAATTGTTTCTTTCAAATTCTAACAATTTCAAATCCCATTTTGGCCGTTGAATAGGTGACTACATCATGAGGACACCATTACCCCCCCCTAGTTCAATCGAGAAATAATCAATGCCCCAAGTGTTGATTGGCAGATACTCCTCCCTCAACTTAATTCCCAGCTTTTGGACTCAATTAAAAGTTTCTTTAGAAGTCATAACTTTCACTTGCTCTCAAACAGTTCAAACCTAATACCAGAAGTCTTCAATCTTTCTACTTTGTCTGTTGTCCTAGTTTTCTTTATGCATTACTAATTGAAAAGGAAGACATTAAAATTGAAAAGGAAGGCACCTAGCCTCATTCCTTTTGACATGTCATTAGAATGGGGTAGACCACAAAAAGAATGGAGCTCGGTGGATGGCTCAATATTGTCAACAACACTAGTGAATCAAGGCCCTGCTAGAGTTTCTTTGACTTAGATGCCAAAATCTAGTTTGCCAAAGTCACCTAGGAGCCGCACCAGGCCTCATCTTATAAGAAGTCAATGCATACATTCCACTTCGAGGGTAGAAACTCCTCTTACAATAAATACAATACAAGACAAGATATGATGGCCCTGAGACTAGGTACTCTTGGTATATATATTGGAGACAAATGGTAGAGTAATAGCACTCCACCAATCTAGGGTAGACTCTGCAGTTATCTTTGGGTGATAAATGATAAATGTTTATGAAAGACATGAGGATCTTTGTATATGTCTGAATTACCAAGGTTCAAGAATTTTTCTTTTATGTAATAGCTGAACATAGCTCATTTATGTTGTCACTTGTACTGCTTGCAATTCTACATTATGTAACCTGTACAATCATCTACTATACTATTCAGAAATGGAATTTCTATTACATTATAGGATGAGATCTCTTACCTACTTCCCGGGCATGATCTGGGAAGTCAAGTTCATGTTACAAATTGTAGCGCTAATTTATATGAAATCGTGAGGCTTTTGCATGTTATGTTTGCTAACATATTGCCCCCAAACAAAATCTGGCAAGAGCTCTCACTAAATTGCTATCACTATATGCATAAACCTGCTTCAAGGACAATCATAGAAGAAAATCTGACAAGAGCTTTCATTAAATTGCTAATACCATATACCAAAACTTGCATCAAGGACAATCAGAGAAGGAATTCCTAGAATTTTGTAGCAATAATGTTTACAACATTGAGCCAGACAATAGATCTAGGCATCTGCAAATTGTCCATTAACCTCCATCCAAGAATCCAGATTCCCTAAATGACTTCAAACAAAATGAAGATCAATTTGACTAAAACATTCTAAAAAAAGATTGCTTTGCATGTATTACTTAATACATCACTATTATTCTGATCTGTGTACAACATCTAGGGCTCAATCTTAAGAAGCCCAGTTAGGGACCCTTACTGGTTTCTTCATAAAATTGAAAAAAGAAACTATCCAACATATTGAAACTTTCCTAATAAACAAAAAAAATTATATTAGTCTAAGGCAGCCTTAAGTATCTCAATCAACAAAAGGTCATATGTAGCAAATAATATTCAAGGAGCCCAGAAACAAAGGAGCTTTTTCTTTGAATCCTCAGCAGCAAGAATTCTTTGTCTTGGGTGGTTCCACTCCATCCCCATCTCCATATATATCCATAATATTAACTCTGTTGAGAGACAATTGACACTTATAGGAATCCGAATTTAGCATTTTCTTGCTCACATTAGTGTAAATATCCTTGACCACAATTTGAAATGCAGAAAATACATTTGTATTATCTAGAGTCGAGGTCTCAATGAAGAATAACCTCTCTGATTCAGCAAGCTTCTTCCCATCTTCCAAAGGAACTTCCCTTATATGATCTAAATTAGACTTATTCCCCACAAGCATTTTCACGACATTGCCATTAGCGTGCACTGCAATGTCAAAATTTCACATGAGTTTAAAAATAGCTTGCAACATCACATAGATGACAACAAAAAACCAAAGCCAATTTCAAAGATGCTCTATAAGGCATTACAACAATAATTGATTGCAATGAAAAGGTCAAAGCTAGAGCCAATTTCAAAGATGCTCTACAAGTCATTACACAAAAATTGCTTGCAATGTTAGTATCAGAACTAAGGAAGATGCTATCACACCAAACCCAAAGATGATCCACAAGGCATGACACCTAGACATTAATGATCCACAAGGCACATCACAAAACTGCCCATAATATTTGTAGGAGAGTGGTGGAGTGTTATTACTTCAACCCAAGGATAGCTTTAGAGTCTACCCTACCCCCAATTTTAATAGAAAAGTTGTTCCAAATGTTGTTGATGAAGTTCAACCTTTAACAAGTATAGTGTGAAGGAACCATTCATGTAGAGTGGCTGAATAAATTTCTTGTGATGTTATATGACAAATGGCATTTCTGTCACACATAAGGCATGTACATGAATCATGCTTTGCTTAGACAATGCTCTGTTAGTCTAGGGTTATGTGGTTTTGGTGTATGGACAGTCGGTAAGGATAAATATTTTAGAGTTTGCATATGGCATTTAAAAACTAGAGAAGCCTAATTCAGTATCATTTATTTTAAAAGTCATAGATGTATTTGGGTCTTATAATGAGCATTTCATCTATATAAAGTGGTGATTGCTAAATGTGTTTTTTGCAAACTAGTTGCCAGTATTGAAAGTGTTGTAGTGTAAATGAACACAAATTATCTGCTTTTTTTAATTATATATGATTGAAAAACATGTTGAGTATTAGGAAATAGATAATTGTCTACTTGTTTAACATGAATTTATTGTTATCTTATTTTTCAGGTTTTTGAAGTGTAAAAAATGGTGCAAAAGTGGCGTTTGTGCATTAAAGTGTCCTACTTTCCAAATCCAGGTCGAGCAGTTATTAAATTCATCGTTTACAATATGGCAACAAATCATTTATTTCATGGAAAGAGAGAAGTGCCTGCAATGACAACAAACAATGAGGCATATTACATTGCCCTTGTTGAAGGGTTAAAAGAGGCAAAACAACATGATGTCAATGATATTGAAGTCTTTACCAACTTGGAGTTGATATGTAATTAGATGAAAGGCATCTATCGGGTTTGGAAGGACTATTTAAAACCTCTTCATAAGGAATCAATAAATTGGAGTTGTCAATTTCAACATTTTACCATCAATCACTATGCAGATAATGAAAAGATGTCCACTGATATAATATCCAAAGCATTTTTAAGCACATATGTAGATGTCAAATATGACATAGGATCACCATCCACTGCAACATAAATCATTGATCACCATCAGTATAAATCCGCATTGTGCGAATGGTTTGTTGTTATCATTTTTCTGGGGTCTATAATAGCATGGTTCTTTCACTAAAGAAGAACCTGTTAATGTTTTATTTTTCCCCAAAATGCAATGATTAAGGTTTTTTGTATGGGAGACAAATTTATGGACAAATGTAATATATTCCATGTACATGGACAAATGTATTTTGAGAAAAGTAACTGTTTCATGGTTTTGTGATTATCATTAATACATTATGATGTTGTTTTATCCTTCCAAACACCTTCTCAGATCTTTGTTTCTAGAGAGATATTGATATGCTATGTGATTTCTTCGTTGGTTGTTGATCAATGATGAAAGGTTTCTTTACTATGTTTATAAGGAATTTATTCTTGATAACACTTATTTCTCAATCACCCAGTCACTCTTCCCATCTCCACCTTGGATTTCATCCCAATAGCTTTCCCAGATCACAACTCTATTTTGGCTTGACTTCTCTGTATTTCAGATCTTGTGCTTGTGGATTTATCAAGATAGTAAGGACCTAGCCTTTTTAAATCAAAGAAAATCTTGCTCATGCTCAGTGTGTCATAAGTAAAGAAATGTCAATATTTCTCCAAGAAATCACATCCATCATGATGGTCTACTATGCTAAATCTCCCATTGACCACTCCACTTCCTCCAAATCTTGCACTAGTTTTTCCTCTACAAAGGGGTTCTTAGATAAAAACTAGAAAATATGCAGTTGGTGTTCTAGCTATTCTTGTAAGAGATCTAAGAGGATTACTTGCAGTTAGCGAAACCTCTGCAATCCCTCTAATAGTCAACCATTTAAGATTGGGTTCATCTTCAGCTAAATGCAAGGACAATTTATTTCTGTTTTGCTATCATTGTGTTGCAGTGGAAGTGACAAAATTATAAGTAGTTTGTTGAGATTGCCATCATTAATGCCTTCTCTGTATAATCTTCTCACATCTGAACTCCTAAAGAAAAAAATAAATCTCATTCTCTTCTTAGAATCCTTCGCATTTGGGACTCTTCAAGAACTGCTCAAACAATTCTCTTGCCCGAGATTGGAAATTCAGTCACTTCAGCACACTAGTGAAGTAGCTACTAGTTTTCCACCAATTCATGCAGGGGCTTGGCTTTTACTTGTATAGATATTCTTTGGCAGACAAGAATCAAAATAAATGTAAATATCTCTGTTATTCGACATGATTTTGTTTTGTACAGTATTTAATCAGTCATAAAGGAGATCAACAACATAGAAATTTGGGTTGTCCAACTCACCTCTATAATTTACCCTTCTAGGAGATGCCTAATCGCTCCCACATGGTCATTGTAGCTTGATGTACCTTTGGGTCCCATTGACCTGATTTGATCATTTGTGTAATTGATATAAAATTTATATCTTATCAAACATATATATTTGAGTTGGACTAGCTTAATTGATATGTGCCCACTTTTGCTAAATAATACATATTTTATGTCTAGAATCTGGATTAGGTATTCTCACACACAGCCATCATACCATTATCAGCAAGGTCATGACTTTTGTTGTTTAGGTTTTACTCCTTATGAGTAAATCTATGTTTAGGTTTTACCCTCCACTTTTTTTAGTGAATAGATTGAGGAATGTGATTGCACAATCTTACTAGAATATTTCCTTGAACATGTATGTTAACCCAACTAAAAGGTTACAATTCATAAGAGTTAAAATATTTCAAGCATAGTATGGAAATTTATTAATATATTTTTTTTTTTGCATTTATGTAATTTTGGCCTAATTAAATTATCTCATAAAATATTTTGGAATGAGAAATTTCCCACCAATGTTTCTAAATATTTTTTGTTCAGTCAATGGTTGTGAAGGAGGATTTTGTTTCTAAATATTTTTTGGCTGAACAATGTGCAGATATGTAATATGTAATGTTCTATTAACCTTAAAAAAATAAATGTAACAGTTGGAATAGTAAGGTAGCTATTCTGGCCGTTGAGATGTGGAAATATTGATGGTTCTCATTTTACATAGAAGCAGATGGGATAGAACTGATTATTGTAATTTCTCTCTGGTTTATTTGAAATAAATTGAGTTGTGCAATTTACATTGAACATTACCAATGGTATGATGCTATGAGTGGATGATATCTAAACTAATACTAAACCAGAAATAGTTTGAGTTGCACAATTTACATTGAACATTACCAATGGTGTGATGCATTGGATGGTTATTTTGTTTGGTAAATACCATTCATTTTTCGGATAAATTTCTTGGCAAAGTCACAATTTGCATAGTCACAAAGCAATTGAGATTGAATGCTTGTTGGTTTTTTTAAATAATATTTTTTTAAGATAAACATCTTGGCAAACACTATCCAACATGTAAAATTTGCAACAATCGAGGTTGAAATTGCATGCCTCCCCTCCCCTCGGATGGGTGCAAATTCAACATGGAAAATAATTTTTGATAAAGTTAGTATATTTTCCATAAAATAGTGTTAGAGAAAAGTACTCCAAAAATAATCCCTATGTTCACATGGTGAGTATTATCTACCCTATTATCTACCCAAAACAGTGTGGGAAGATGTATTATCTACCTAAAACAGTGTAAGCAGATGCAATGCCAATGAGGTTGTTCTATTCAAAGCCTCAGAATTCGGACAAATTGTACTTTGAAAGATGTTAAAAACAAAATGAACCATTAACCTACTTACTTGTTGATATCTAGTACCTCACACAATACTGAATAGAGATCATACTAAATTCTTAATATCCTATTTACAAAAAGGTGTGGAGGTTTTTTCTTGTCATTGAAGCCTTTGATGAAGCAGGTGGGCTCCTTTAAATAATTTAGAAGTTGGTCCAGTAGAAGAAGCACTAGTAAGAGTGGGTTCTATTCTTGTGAGCTTCTTGTGAGTGTTAGTTATAGTTTATACAAGTGAACCTATACTCAATGCTATATGATAGTCTTGCATAACAATTTTGATCATGTCATCTTTAATATTATATGCTTTTCTTCCATAACAGTTTTGATCATGTCATCTTTATCAATATCCCTACTAGGTTTCTTACATAGATAATTGTCGGAAAGATTTTGTATTTAAGTACTTGTAAACATTTCTTATAAAATTCTTAAAGACTGATTTCTCTTTCTACTCTGCCACATCTATCCCTTAATCAGTAAAGTTGGTTAGTCCAAAAAATCAATTGGTAAAGGAATTGATTGTGGCTATGGATTTTTCTACTGTCGTGTAGCTATTGCTGGCCACTTGCCATAAGTTGTGGTCTTCTCTAAGCTAGTAATTGAGCAAGTGCTTCTCCAACAGCAGAAAGAAGTCCTTGTGGATTTTCATCTTGGTGTACTCTAGATTGACTTGGAAATTGACATTGGAGTTCGATTCTTGAAAGGAAATAAGATTCATATTGCATCTTACCCTTGGGAAAACCATGACCATCAATTGGCCCGCCCTGTCCATGTTTGATAGCAACAAATAGTGCCCATTGTAGCATGAATAAGAAATCGAAGATTAGGATACCTAAACTTTTTTATTATACTACTTGCAAATCTGTCTCAGATGTTTTTAGCCCTTGAACACTTATGGCATGTGCTTAATTTTCCCACACATAGCACGAGCAAAGTCACCCCCATAGCATTTGAATATGGGTTGATGGGAGTAAATACATGATTTAAAAATGGATGGATGGAACTAAATCGATGTAAATGGATCTTTTAAGGGTAAAATTCAACAGATAAACTGATTTTTTTTATATAAATATATTTGTAAAAGAATGTGTCATTTTCGGAACCATCCATTAATTTCACATAAAAGATATCATCTATATTGCAATTCTCAAAAACATAGTTTCAATCGGTTTTCAAAGCTTGTGAGTATGGCAGGAAGCCAAATGAAGTTCATTTGAAGTCTGACAATATATTGCAGAAGAAAAATCTTTATTTCCAACCTTTGAGAATTTTATCCACATGGTTTCTTGGTGACTCCAACATTCTCTTAGATGTTTTTGGCAAATGAACAAATGTATGTTTTAGAATGGTCTTTTCAATGATGAAAATAACTTGTCAATAAGCCCTCAAATACATTTCAAGACAACTTCCATATTTTCCCCACATATACCTCCCTACATGAATATTTCTCACCAGCAACCAAATGCATACTTGATTGATAAACTCCAGATGACACAAGTATGAATGAATAGTCCCAATGCTAGCATACAATAAGTAATTCTATGCACTTTTCAGGTGTTTTTGTGTTACTCTGTTGACTTAGAACACTTCCTATTTTTCTTTCACAGAAAAGGCTTGATGACATTGAGAAAGTCTTGAAAATTTTCAACAGAAACATAGTCAAGCTAACTACAGAATCAAGGAAAAGGAGTTCATTATCTCAAATTTGTTACAATCAAGTAGGTTCTCAACTGTCACAACATTTGGATGTCTTACATAGATCAGTTTTGGATTGAGTCTCACAACAACAACAGTAGCTAAGAAGTATGGAAGAACAATTGCAGCTTTTTGTTTCTACTAAAAAGCAGTTAACACAAGACTGTAAACAAGAATTTGACTTTTGGTTTGGGCTCCATTTCCTTGTTAATATAAGCAATCCTCATTTACAATGTCATTTTATAACATACTGTCGAAGGTTACAGAAGGACTAACAAAGAGAGTGGAGAAATTGAAGACAACATATAGTTCTGGCATCAAACATCTGCATAATCTAGCCCATGCACTTGATGAAATGTCCCTGTCAAGTTTTGAGAAGCTCAGCTTAACAATATCTAAACAGTCTTTAGCTCTAGATGATGTAAGATTCTTCTTTGTCACAATTCACAAAGTAGTGAAGTGAAGAGTGGATTTATATATATTTTACTTGTGTGCAAATTTTGGCCATTGTTGTTTTAGAGGTTGATGCAATGCTCTAACCAACTCAGACTCTGTAATCAATATTACCAGCTATGTGCACTCTAATAGAGTAATCCTTTGCCACAAAATGTTGTTGCTTTGATTTCCTTCATCTAAGGTCTCTTTCAAGCTACCCTTCAATATCATTTTAATTTTACTGAAAACATGGAACATGCTTATAATTTGGGTTACTAACGATATCTATTACATGTATTTTAATTGATACACAGTCACATCATGGCACTTTAAGATCACATTTTTTACTACTCTGTTAGGAACAATTATAATTTTTTTTTATCGAAATTTACAAAAAAAATTCATAAACAATAAAACTTTACTATGGCCATATATATATATATATTTATATATATATATATATATATATATATATATTATATATATTTTATATTGCTTCTTGATCTGAGTTCAAATTTTTACAAATCATAACTTTTTGAGTGAATAGAATTAAACACTGCGACAGTAAAAAAGGCACACCAGAGGCTAGAGAGCATAATAGCTCAAAGAAAGGAGTAGCAAATCCAACACAGTGCATAAGTCAACAGCCTTAAAAGTTCGCTCAACTCAAATCTGTCCACTTAAATCAACAAAAATATGTGTCCCTTCTTGGCATACATTGTGAAACCTTTTACCAGTGTCTTAAATATTATTCTTGTATACCTCAAATAACACCAACCTTAAGTGATGCGACAAGTAAATGATTATGACTAGGGGAAAAAATAGAAAAAACTCCCCAAAAAATTGGATTCAAACCACACATCTAAAGATCCAATATCATGCTTGAATCTACTTATTTCTTGCATCCTACCCTGATTCCATTTGTCTCTTCAAAGAGCATTCAAGCACCTTCAAGGCTTTTGCGATTTAGTCATCTCTTAGCTCTCTTGCAGAATGCATGTTTCCATTTCCCCTTTCTGGAAGGAGTTTCTATGCATGCAAAATTCAGGATCACAAATAAGGAGTAGTCTACAAGACGGTTAACACTTTATCACAATCATAAAAGGACAAAACATCGTTCAGTGAACATCAACAAATCATGAAGAGGGCATGTTTAAAATAACATAACAATCTACTACGCTATCATATATTATTCCATGAAGGAAAAATCAGATTGATGAAGTCATGAAAATCCAACGAGATCTTTGACTAGAGGCAAGTAATAAAAAATCCAACAACAAAAAATGCAATGATAGGGTTCAAACCTCATTGGCCTTTGACCATCTAACCATAACTTTATAAACATGTAAAATATAAAGATCTATAAATCTAATAAACATCGAACCATGAACATAGGTATGAGAACATAGTAACTACATGTTTAAGTATAAAAATCAAACATGTTGCATGGACATAAATAAGTAAAGAGATTATATTTGACAGCGAGCAAATTTTTCAGTGACCATGAATAGACTATAAAAAGGTATTTTCATAACAACATAATAATGGGAAAACATAAATATACTTATCATATGAAAAAGGGCCATGATAACCTAGCTTATCTATTCTTTGTGCATACCTCATTGATTCCCACTAGAGTTGAAGTCTTTCCATAGATGATCAGTCATGGTAGAAGAAGATGCTTCTCCACTTATTCTATAGTTACCTAGAAAAGTGTCAAACATTATCGCAAATAAATTTTCTAGAGCATCAAGGTATATGTGCACACACAATGAAAGAGTGTTAAATGTACCTGGCATGGCAGGTAAGGTTGGATAGTCCTGCATCTCCCTTTGGTCTTGGATTATCGCCATGGTTGGGGATTGTTGCACTGCTGTAAAAATAAACATACCACATGTTAAAGAATAGTGTTGATTAAATACTTAAATCTAAAACCATGACTCTATTCAACACATGAAAATAACCTAGAACCATAGACATGGTGTTATTTGATCGATGACATCCTCGCTTATTGATGTATCAAAACTCAAATGGTTCATATTCTGATGGATCAACATTTAAATCAATTTCCAAACCATTGTTTTTTCTGCTGCTTCTTCTTTTCTTTGTGGGGCTAAGGAAACTCTTCTTCCTCTTCAAAGATGGATCAAGAGAACCAAATCTAGGTGTGAACTAAAAATTAGTAACGTGGCTTCATCCAACATTTTTTTAAGCATACCAGTCAACTGGATTGTCTTCGCGAAAGTAGTAGGAGGGTCATCTAAAATGATATGTGTATAGCTAAATAACTCTTCCTTTGCCAAATGAAGTGCCTCAGCATATGCATCAACAACATTTGTGGCCATAAGAGTAGCATCCACATTTGTATCATGGTTTTGAGGCTCTATATTGATCTTAGGTGGGTCATTGCATATGTTATCCTCTGCATGTTGATGAAGCAATGGATTTGAATTATCTGAGTGGAAATAAAACCAATTATCCTTTATGGTATGCTTGCAAATGTTTCCATGGATAGACCATGGTCATTCACACGTTATAAAATCCCTACGATACCAGGTGAAAAGGTATTTTTTACCTCGATCTGTTTGACTTCTCACCCATTATGCACGGGTTATGCTCTCATGAAGACAACAATCAGTATCCATAATTTTTCTTGGCTGTTCCATTGATGATTCTAGCTGCTTTTCTCTCTTGTAGTTCTTTATAAATCCTTCTTATTTTAAGATTTCCTTGAACTCATAACAAGGTTTAACTGTTGTTAGTAGCATATGCAATAACCAATCCATCCTCTGGGCACATTTTTTCCTTCTGTCAAATAGAAATGTTGTTTTTAGGTAACAATGGTATGACTCAACAACATTATTGGTCTCTTGATTTACATGAGGAAACTCCTGACAACCTTTCACCCACATACCTAATTGCAAATAGAACAATGTCAGTCTCACTATATCACCTTTATGAAAGAAAAAAATGCATATAATACGAAAAAAAATGTTTACTTAAGAATCTTATTTCCAATGACCCAATTATTGTTGAAATAGTCTAAGAACATCTCTTCATCTGCAAACTTGATAAAAAATTGATTGATTACATTTTCCACTTCATAATTGAGAGTGTGTTTCATGATGAAACCTAACTCAGTGAACATCTCCTTGGCTTTTATGGAACTAGTGGCCAACCGATTGATATTTTTCAACCAAGCCCTCCATACATGTCAAACGCATAAGATCACATCACAACCTATGATCCTCCTGCCATCTTCAATGCATTTTAGTGTGGCTTTTTAGAAAAAATGCAAGTTTGGTTATATCATGAAAATGTTAAAGTTACCTCAAGGCACTGATTTCAACCAGTGCATCATCAACCATGAAAACATTGACTTTTCAATTAGGACGAGCTTGGAAACACTTGTGCATGAGCTGCTCTAGCCATATTGCAATACCATCTGATGTGTTTCATGATGCCACGACCCATGCAACATGCACCCCACTTTGTTGTTCATCAAATGCCATGAGTGTATACAACTGATACTGTCATTTTCAACATTACATAAATTCAAATACAAGTTATTAATCATCTAAATGTATACAAATTAAATAAATATATTCAATAAATCATTGGCATCTAACTTACCCCGTATTTATTTGTGTTAAATGTTGAATCCATGGCATTTAAGCTATTGTGCGATAGCTTGACCATTGTCTCCAACATCCACTTTGTTTGAATCCCTATTATAAAAGGGACCACCACACCATTGGGCTTTTGGTAAAATAAAAAATCTTCCCGATGATTTTGATACCAAAGGTTTACACTCATTTCATCCTTTTTGTGAAGTTGATAATTTCCTTTCGCCAACCTATTATAGATGTTTACAATATCTTTCCCACATAAGAAGAAATCTCTATCTTGAGCTGCCACATCGATGTTAACATGTCTCTTAATGTGGGTTCTATACACTACATCAATAGGCACTCCAAGAAAAAAACAACTCTCTACATATGCAACAACATCCCTTGAAAGCTTTGGCCTATGCAAGGCCCTGGTCTCACATGAAGTGTCACATTGACCATGACAAGCCCAAACTTCCCCATCTTCATGTTCATACATATTTAAAGTTAATATTGCTCTATCAGGAATTTCATGCATAACTTTCACAATAAAGTGGCTTTGGAAACCCCTCTTCTACACAAATGAGGTCCTTTGTTTAGCTGAAAGATTTCCTCTTTTGTCCTCTAGGCCAAATGAACAATGATAACTACACAAAAAATTTAAATTGTTAGTACATACAAAGAAAGATAATTGTGGTTTCAAAATATCTAAACAATACATATTTTAAATACTCACATATCATATTGCAATGCAACATTAGCTCTTTCTTTTGGCTCTTTTCTTGTTTTTCGTATGAATTTACATGGAGCAATAGGATTTTCTCCCTCTCCTTTGATAAATTCAGCAACTCGTCATAATGGGATTACAACAACTCGATCAATACTATTGTTTTTTCTATTTATTTCCACAAAAACCAAGTCTTTACTAGAGAATGCCATTTTGTCTTTGAGGTCTTGCACCTCAAGATCCATGATATATTGCCATTTGCTTCGCTTGCCCATTTTGAATTGATCTGGTCAAACAATATGCAAGGACATCAAAATCAAAATTTCAATCTTAGCAAGTTATCCAACATATATATAAATATAAAACCTCTTTTATGTTTTTTTTGAGGTCTAAAATATCAATCACTCAATATTGACAAAAATAAATAGCACAAAAGGATCCAAAAAATTTGGGATGCAAGAATTTCCTTTAAGATGTTGCTTCTTGCGTCATTCACTTTGAACATGGCATTCCTAAAAGGAAAGATTCCGTTGACAACATGAAGAGATGCAATCCAACAAATGTTGGCCATGTTTTTTAAGGTGACCATTTGCTAAGCAGGACTAGACTTGAATGAAAGGGCTTTCTACAATGTATGTTTACATCATAACTTTACTAGTAGTCTATCCTCAAACATTATCGGTGTTTCCATAATATATGTGAAATTTATAGCAGACAATCATTAGGCTCACATGTCACTACCTGTGGCAAAAGAGATGTGTTAGAACAAAGAAAAGGAAATGAAATATTCTCAGGGATTTCATTAAACATTTGGCAAGAAACCAAGATCAATACCTTCTTAGGCATTTCATCAAATATTTGGCAAGCAAACTCAATTGCACCTTGTTTAACATATCCCTCTAATAGCATTCCACTCATACATTTTGTTAAACACTTGGCACACATCCTTGACACTTCCACATTTAGCATACATGTTGATGAGATTGTTTTCTACAAATACGTTTGGCTCTAACCCACTTTTTATCATATGGGTATCGATCCACTTACCCTCTGCCAAGGCTTTTGTGTCAACACATCCTTGCAAGACACTGGCATATTCATTCGGTAACGGTTTTATGTTTTACTTCAGTTAATGGTTGCTTTATGTTCTTACTTTCTCCTAGCTGTCCAATTTCTCAGATGGGAATGTTTATTGCAATCTAGCAATATTATGTGTAAATGGAAAAATTGAGCTGATCAAAAACCACAATCTGAATATCAAAATAAAAGAAATATTGTTCCTATTGTTATTATTTTGCCACCTTTAAAGTTTGACTAGTTGTTGTTTCTTTTCCAACAAATACAAAACTTTGAAGATGGCCTAACCCTCCTTTCTGAGATGACAATGGACTTACTGGTACATACTTGCATCTTGTTAGTAAAACTGGAGTTATGTAGCCAATTAACCAACTATTTTTTTTTTCCTTTTAAAATGATTTCCATTTTTGTAGAGGCACTTTTCTTTCACGTTCATTGCTAATGGATACTGTCTAACTTTCACCTTCTTTTTGGGATATTTTGAAAATACTATGTAATATAATTCATAGTCATGAACTTCCACAGCAGAAGATTGGTTTGCAATACCACAAATTTCCAGAAAAAACATCTAATGGGTAGAAGAAGTAGAGGTTCATTGGTTAAACTTTTTTAGTAGTATGGTGATTGATATCTTGACCATGCAATTATGAATATAAAATAAATTTGATGAATGGAAGTATTTTCAAGAGAAAGTAAAATATTTTAAGGAAAACTTGGGAAAATTGGAATCACGATTTACTGGCAAAATTTGTAAAATAAGCTTACATAGGAGAGGCAATATGTAGATTGTGTTTTGTATGCACTTTCTCCATAGTAGAGGAATTTAGTATACTGCTTGTTTTACCCATAAATTGCAGGTTTCACGACTTGAAGATTGGATTAAACTTTGGGGAGGTTCAGTAGATTCAATCAAAGACAGTTTAAGGAAGGTAGATAAAGCAAATTGTTCATAATTTACTATCTAATATCTTGTGTTATACATAGATGTTTATTGTTCAGAAGATTAATCCTCTCATGTTATCTAGAGATGTTTATTCACAAGATTAATCTTGTGGAAAGACACTGAAAGAAATGACATACAACAATTATCTTCTGAAGTATGAAATGAGGATTGCTACACTGTTACTCTGAAGTGATGCATGTACTCTAATGCATATACATCACCAATTTCGGAAAATAATAGGCATTTTTAAGTTTATTTGAAGAGGACAGTGAATTCATGGTGAATTTGATTATGGTGTCTTCTTCCACAATCAAGGACAAGGAAAGTCATTTTGTGAAGATGCATTCAATTGTCTAGTCAAATTTTTAATTCCCTCATTCACTATTTTCATGGAATAACCCCGTTCTTTTATTGCAGGCTTTGACTTTTACAAATGCTGATTAATAGTATTCTATTTTCCATATCATCATGTGACTATTAGGTGATGTTGAAAAATACACAATCTTCTGCGACATTCAAGGGCAGGGAGGGTCATTTTGTCAAGCTGCACTAACTTGTCTAGATAATTGTTTAATTCCCTCATTCATTATTTTCATGGAACCACCCTGCTCTTTTATTGCAAACTGCCTTTTACAAATGTTGATTAATGGTTTTCTATTTTCCCTAGCATTACATGACTATCAAGTGATGTTGAAAAATATACAAATAGAAGGAAAACTTCACCATGTTTATGTGAATTTAAAGCACATGACATATTTAAATATGAAAATTATTTTTGTTTGTTTGTGGGGTTTAATATTTATCAGGTTCTACGTTTAAATTTCTTGGTGAAGGGTTGAGGATTGAAACTCTCCTATGGAACATATAGACTCGATAAAAAATTAGATACTTTTAATGACAACATCACACAATTGAAGTTGATTATTCTTCCATCCAACATAACGCTAAACGTAACATGAAACTAGCCCAACCTAAACTAGCCCATGGGATCCTTATTGTATTTTCATTTTTTTTCTTCTGAAAACCATTATCAACCTATCCTTTTGTGCCTCTTCTAAATTTCCTATAAGAAAGGTTTTTCTTCAAAGTTTGGATAGCTCATTAGCTGATTGACCAATTAGTCTCTCTAGGAAGGTCTGGTCTCTCTATCCAACCAGCTATCTATTATCCCGACAAGAAAGCAGTTTATCTCCAGGGAAGGAAAGCATTGACTACCTAGCCTATGGAGCAGTACCTATTTAACTACTTGCAAATTAGATTGCAGGAAAATGGTGTGGCTAGCCAACTTGAAGCTGCCAGGGGAGTAGATCCCCCACTATTCTTCTCGGGTAATTTGAGATCAATGAATGTAGTTCAACTGACAATTAGTGGAACAAGTATAATTTGAAATATGAGTGATGATTGGGTTTGAAATAAAGCAATGGTAATGCAATCCAGCAACTCAGATGTGTGAGACTGACACAATTGAGGCATACTTCGGATTGATTTCTCAATCTGTGAGGTAAGTTCATTATAGAAATTGACACCAGATATCTAATGTCATGCTTTAAAGGCAAAAAAATACTATATCTTCTTATCCAATAAACGGAGGGATTTAGAAATAGAGAGGAAGGGATGTAAATATTTTGAAAATGAGACTGATAATATATTCATGAACGTAAAGAAGATATTGTGTTGTAAAGAATAATGGAAAGTTTTTTACCATAATATCCAAACAGTGAACAAAGTAGTGATTCTAAGGCAGTGCCAGATTTCGGAGAAAACAACGTGTGCTATGTAATGTGAATCTCTGAACGAAGTTGTTTGCTAATGGAGTTGCCCTTGAAGCAAAACTGACTGTTGCTCTTGAATATAATTCAAAGTCCTCTTCACAAATGTGTAGTCCTAGAGAATATGTTTCATCATGATTGAATGGCCACAAACTAAGAAAATGTCATTCATAAGCGCACTCTTAGCCAATCGAGCTGTAGAAAGTAGCCCCTAATATTCATAAAAGAGGATGAGTTTTTACTTCAATTGGAGGTCAAGTTTCATCCTACAGTTGGACTGAGCAGTGGGTATAAAAGAACAATGTTTCATTGCCAAAGAAAAATCAATTTCCTTTATTTTGAGTGCCATTGGTTCCATATTTCAATTCTGAGCATTTTTCCCTTGTACAGGATGAGTCTCTTCCTGAGGAAAGAGAAGTTGCAATGATTGTAACAGAATATTGAGGGTAGAGTTTACCTGTGCGTGTCTGTGGAGTGGCTGAGCGAAGTATCTCTGAGATGGTTGCTCAAATGTTGATGTGTTCAAGTGCTAGGCCTGTAAGGCTCGTAAGTTTGCTGGTTAAGGCTAAATGCTCCTAACAATCCTCCTCTTACCTTTACTTGTTGAAGTTGGAGGTGCTTCAAGAGTTGTTAATGTAATTTGTGGTATAATATTATTCAACCTTGGTGCCCTGCTTTGTAATTTTCATTTAGTCATGTTTGATGTTTCCTAAGGTTTAATGCCCATCATGTCTTTATTATTAATGTGTCCAGGCTCACCATTGTAGAGTAGTAGACCCTCAGGATCTCTTAAATTGAAGAAAAATAGGTTCAACTGCATTGATGCTTATGGTGCAAGCAAACCTACTCACATATGTAAAACTATGACTTTGTACTACTCCCCTTATGTTATGCTAGTTTTTACATTCCAGTGTAAGTAGGTTATTAATGCAAATCTCAGGGTAAAAATTCTTGGGCTTTTTAAAGGTTTACAACACTAATAGACTTAACCTGCCACTATGAGTTGGTTATGACCTTTGGTCATAAACATATACTTTCGTGATTGTAATGTTTACCTATCAATTTTCCTGTACCAGTTGATGTTCCTTTCAGTACTGTCCAACAAGCTTCCAGCCAATGCTGAAGTAGATGTGATAGTTGTTCATCCCAGAATTGTTAGTACAAATCTGGTTTGTTTCGCAACATTACAATATGAAACTTATTTCTATGTTTTCTTTCTATATCAAGTCTTGTTTCAGAAATTGAATGATTGTTTTGTGAATCTCATAGCTGGGAGTTATAGCAAGTCATTACAACAACAAATTCTTTTCGAGATTTGATGATACAGAAGGTACTTCATCTTCCCATATATATAGTCTAATAATTCCCATGTTTCACCAGCCCGAGAATTTGTGATATCATGGCTTTGTTTTTCATTTAAAAGAAGCACGAAGTGTTTTGTTTTGTGCAATAACTGCAAACATTCCCAGAAACGATACTAATCAGATTCATAGAATTGGTGGAAAGGACAATCGAGATACCAATACTAAGTTTTCATATTACAGATATGATTGCAAACCAGCAAAAGTTTGTAGGTGACCAAACGACTGGACCATTGCTCTCCGAGTGTGGGGTAAAACGTTTAGACTTTTGGGTGTTTCCCTGCTAGTATTGACATTGCTAATCTCTACAATCAGTCCAGTACTAAACTGGATACAAATTTTTCAAGAGAGCAGTCTATGTCTGGATAAGAGGCTTTGAAAGATATCAAACAAGGCCTACACCAAAAGAAAGAAAGTCTGGAACACTTTGAAAAATATGTGACAAATATGATTAATGAGTGCACCATTTGTTCAAATGTTTTCTGTGAAGGAAGCAGTTTCAAAAAATGGTGGCAAGAATATAAGCAAATGCAACCAGTTGAATGGAAATTAAGCTCTCCATCGTATGAGATAATGGAAACAACTTGTTGGAAGAGTCCAATGTACAAACTTTGCAAATGTATTTTTATTTAGATTTTACAGATGGGGGATTTCATGTGACAGTGAGTTGAGATGAGTGCATAACTTCTGTAGGTAGACCATAGAAATGTATTTTTAATTAGATTTTACAAATGGGGGCTTTCATGACACTATGAATTCTAAATCACAGGTACCTAATAGATATAAGGTTGGAACAGATCTATGGTGGTGACAAATGTTTATGAAAAACATGAGGATCTTCGTATACGAAGTTAAAGCAATTTTCTTTTAGGAAATAGTTGAACACGATAACTTTGTGTTGTCACTGTCACATGTACTACTTACAATTCAACACTATGTAACCTGTACAATCATCAATTATCCTGTTTTGTTACATTAGAAGATGCGATCTCTTACCTACTTCCCTTGCAAGGTTCAAGAAGTCATGTTCTTATTACAAATTGCAGGGTCAGTTTATATGAAATTGTGAGGCTTTTGCATGTGCTATTTGGTAATGTATTGGCCCTAAACAGAATCTGACAAGAGCTCTTTTTAAATTGCTAAGACTATATACAAGGAAAGCCAGAGAAGGAATCCCTAATATCATACACAATGAGTGCCTCTATGGCCCAAAAACATTCGGATTATCCTTTTTAATTCGAGATGGAGAATTTAATCGCTTAATCCCACGACAACGAAAGCATTTCGACCTATGTATGAACGACAACGATGGCAAATTTTAAGCTTGAGTTTTCATCAATTTCAGACATTCACCATTGTTTATAAAAAGAGCTTCAGCGTAAATCACATGAAAAAGACCTTTGTCGACGCGTTTCGAACCAACTAGTGTGGTTCATCGTCAGGAGACAAGTTGAAGTAACAGATCAAGCCTAGCAAGTTAAATAGTGTGAGCAGAGATTCCAACGGCTAATTTTACCTAAAAGACCCAAGTCAAAATTAATTTACTATTTTAATATTATTATTGTTATCATTATTATAATTAATATTATTATTATTAATTTATAATTTATTTTCTGGAAATAAGTTAAATTAGGTCCAAATTATATATAA
>APFE031622751.1:164104-318102 GCA_000404065.3 Pinus taeda
TAAATATATATGTCTTAAAATAAGAAGAATGATAATCTTAATGACACGACTTGTCAACAAATAAAGGAAAATGAACAGTCACCCTCTATATTCATAGCTTCATGAGATTCTACTAAACGAATAGAAAGACAACAACCTGGAAGAGCGACAAAGAGACACAGGAGGCGAAGAACAAGACTAAATCTAAAGGAAACCCTAGAACAAGGCGAAAGAGGAAAAATCTGAAGGCACCAAGGGGAACGAAGCAAGCTCAAGAACAAAGGGCCGGGGGCGGGGGGAGAAACATTAAAAAGACAGGGCGGGGATCCAACACCTACTTACCTTCCAGCCATCATCTTTGTTGAGATTGTTAGGCCTCTTTTCGATTTCTATAGCTTCCCTTAACATACGATGATGGAACTGAACCACCTTGGCAATAACCTTGGCCTCCTCAATACAGACATGATGACTAGTCTTGTCCACATGCTCCGCTAAGGCCGAAGACTTTGTTCTCCTATGTCTCAGGTCAGCTGCATGTTCGCAGATTCTTTGCTGAATGGAGCACCCTGTTTCTTCTATATAGGGCGCCCCACATGAGCAAGGAATCAAATACACACCCTTCATGTCCATAGGGTTAACAGGATCTTTCACTGACCGAAGGGAATTACGAATGGTTTTGAGGAGCCTGAAGGTTGAGGGAATATCAAACCTACTGAGGATTCGAGCTATCTTATCTGTGGTCCCATTGTCTTAAGGCTAAATGAAACAAGGTCCCTAAAATATCAGATTTTTGACATGTAAAACACTCGTTTGGGTACTGATTTTAGAAAATAAATTATTATTTTTAGAAGTAGTTAGTTTTCCTCACTAGAGTCCACTTGCTAGGCGTATCTCCATCGTCTCATAGAATGCCAAGGGGTACAACACTTAGATTCCCAAAGTTAAGTAAATAAAAATCCGATTCGCATTTATATTTTGTTTTAAGTGAGCAGATTTTGTGGAACGGAGACACAGAGTTCGTTGACACGTGGAGACAACACCGAGATAAAAAATACTGGATTAGTTGACACGTGGAAAGATAAGAGAAATGGCTTGGTAGGAAAAAAATCAGATCTGAATAGATGTGGTCAATTTCTAAACTCTTCTGCTATAAGTTTTTTTTGCATTGAAATTTGCTAATATAATATTTTGGTGTTTGAATTTATTTATAGAGTAATTTAATTTTGGATTTATAAATGATTGATAATTAAGATTGGTATATTAAGGGTTTTGATTTCTAGGTGTTTGGTAGATTTTTAGTTAAATATATTTAAGGTGGTTTAATTTCTTTTTTAAATAATTATATTCCACATAATACTATAGTTATACCATGAACAATTTATTTTGTTTTTATAAGTTTTTCTTTTATTTGACTAAGTTAAAATATTTACATCTCCATTAATATTTCTATTAATTTAATTATTTTTATGTAATTGATATAGTTAAAATGTAAATATACTTACACAATTCTAATAAAATTGGAAAAAAACTCTCCAAAATATTTTTTAAAATATATTTAAAATTTAAATTTAAAATATAGATTTCCAAACAAATATTTTTATGTTTTAGTTATTAAATTTTATTTTTCAATAATTTAATTATTATGTTTAGAGAATTTTTGGCAAAATGACGATGAACCACACTGGTTGGTTGGAAACGCCTCCGACAAATGATTAATTATGTGATTTTGCCGAAAATTCTCTAAACTAATGTTATGGATCACAAATGTCTAAATTCATTATTAATTATTCTGTATTTTAAATATATTTTTGAAAAATTTTGAATATTCGGACCAAGGTTTGAAGGTATCATTTGAAATTTGTTTCACGAGAAATCTTTATTTTTAATTAGTTAAAACTCGGAGATATTATTTATATGTATAAATATAGATTACTGTGCAATTAAGATTAAAAGGTTGGTTTTTCTTTCTTTCTTTTTTTCGTTGTTTGAATGAAGATGCAGATTGTACAAAACTTGAACATTTTTGGGGATGCTTCATCTATCAAAGGTTTACAGAAATAGGAATTAGACATTTTCTATATTCTACAAAAAAAATAATTTGGAAAATGTCTGTAAAAATAAATAAAATAAATTAGTTTATTATAATTTATAATTTTTTTAATTAACTATATAATTAATTATTTTGAAATATATATATTTTATAATTTTATTAAAATATTGTTTATTTTTATATTAATGAATTGTCTATTAAGTAATAATTTTGTCTTGATAATTATTTATTGTAGAAATATAAATGTTTTAAAAAAAAGAATTTGTGAAAATATTTGAATAGGTTTTTTTGGATAGAAATGAATTCAGTGGCCTAAAAATCTCAAGACATCAAGACACCCAAAATCAATTGAAATCCAAATTTCCAAAATTACATCTAAATTCTATATAAATAATTAAGAAATATATTATTCTAAAAAATATCACCCCTTACACTATTCATCATAATAAAATTTTAAATATAAATTATAATTAAAAATAATAATACTTAATATATTATCATTAATAATACAAACAAATTATTTATTAAAAAATCACAATTTAATATTAACAAAAATATATGTATTATAATGGATATAAAACTATAATACTATATCATACATAGATTTAAATGTAAAGAATAATTTAGTAACGCATGCAACCATTGCATTTAACCGGAGCGGATGGCACTGCCCTTGTTCTTTTTGCGCAATAAATACTACAATGGAATTAATAAATATATAGATGTAATATACATCATTAATTCAATTGTAACATAAATATCATTTAAGTATAAAAACGATAAAAGATTAACCATTAAAGAAGTTTGGCATATTCATTTACACAAGCTCTAGATATATAGATATATGGGCTGAGTTAAAAAAAGAGGGTAAACATTTTGGAGAAACAGTAAAAACAATGTTTTTTTTATTATAGTTTTTAAAATTTATGGTATTATAAGAGTTGAAATTTCAGCTATGTTAAAATAAAATGATAGTTATTAGCAAAAATATAAGCAAAGACAAGTAGCCAAACTGTATGTTTCTTCAATTTATACCCAAAAAAACCATATCAAATTCTTTTAATATTATACTATTTTTTTATTGTTGAAGTTTTTAGTTTCACAAACATAAGCATATTTGCTACAAGTTTTTGCAAAAAACAAAATTGCATGTAAAATATGTACAATATTGACAAATTACACAAATAGACTTGCAATGTAATTGAAACAATATGTTCAAATGAAGCTACAAAATAATTTGTGACGATAAACAATGAAAGAAATATCATTGAAAGAATAGTAATCTTAGTGCAAGAATAATGTGTTTCAAAATATTTTACAAGAAAATAAAATGCATTATGTGACAAAGTGTTTTAAGAAGACAAATACATAGATAGTAGAGAAACTGGAACAATTGATGATGTTGCAATGGTTGTTTACAGTGACTTGATTTAGGTGATGATGTTATCAAGTGTCAAGGTGAAACTGCCTTGGACACAAAGCTTTATGAGGGTAAAGGCTGTAGATGAAATGTTCTCAAGATATTGTTGAAAACTTGTTTCAACAATGGATGAACAATATTCTTGTAGTTGTGGCATTCACAGTATGCAGCCTATTTTGTCGTCATTTGTTTCCAATGTGAATTCCGCATTGAGCCAATATTAATATTATGTACTTTCCTTACAGAATGTGGAAATTGAGGAATTTAGAACCATGGCATCTGCACACTTGCTACATATTTGTTCATAAGATGGTGTGAAGACATTTTTTTCTCTAAGTATTATTTGCATATGTTTCAAAAGCAACTCTAATTATTGATTACTATCATTGTCTTGTGAGACAAATAATAGGGTTTCGAATAGAACATTACGTATATATTAAATGTAAGAAAAAACAAAAAGTGTTGCTAAATACATATGTTGTCAATTTTATGAGAGACAACAAATGCGCTTTTGCACAATTGTCATTGAAAACATCAATGAACATTGTTGTTACAGATCGTAGCACCTGGCATCCTTTTGGGTTATTCCTGACAATGTTTTTGAATAAACAGAGTGGTGTTTTTTTGGATGCTAGATGACGCTTTATGGCTAGGAAATATTCTTTATGGTATTCATGAGTTCTAGCGATTGTACATTAGAAAAAATCATGAGTATGACTACTAATTAATTTGGAAAGTTTCAAAACAAATTATTTTTCCTATGTAAGTTGTTAGCAAAAGGTTCAAAATCATGGCAATAGTTGGTGATGGATTTGCAATAGAAACTGAGTAATTTACTAGGAAAATATAGTTACAGTTGTTGTATCATTTGCATTTTCACTGCCTTTCATATGTAGTTCAAATTGTCTATTGTTTTGGTGACATGGTATAATTGTAGTTGCAATAGAACCAACTGGATATGCTTCACTTGACACAACAAGATTTTGAATTGTTTTGTTTGTGTCAATCCACATTTCTTGCAAATTTGAGGTAACTTTTGGACTATAGTTTTTTCATGTAACACGATGCAACATTTTGAGTTTCCTCTTTCATAGATTCCTTTGTTTCTTATTCCAAAATTTTTGATACAAATTTTGTTTACAAGGAAGAAATTGTCATGGAATTTATCTATAAGATTATTGACTATGTTCACTGTGATGGTCAATTGTCCATATTTGTCAACAAGGTTTGCATGTATAAGTTTCGATTTTACTAGTGAATTGGAATTTTTGGTCTAATGTGGACCATATACTCTATGACCCTAAAAAACATTTGTTTGTGCTCATGTGCGAAGTTGTATAACTGAGCATGGGGTTGTTTACACAATTTTTAGTCTGTGCATATGTGAAATCAAGTCAATTGGTTTTCATAAAATTGCAATTGATTTGCAAGAAGAATTGTCAATAGAGCTACAAATCTTCAAGTTGGGCAAGTAATCTTATTTTTTTTTGTATTTTGATCCTTTGTTGTTTATTCATGGAGGAACTACGAATTTCTATTGTTACTTTGGATATTTTCCTGAGGGAAGCCAATCATGTGTTGTCAATAGAAGAAAATTAAATAGTTGAAGTCTAATATAATTGTATAACAAAATTATTTGGGCCTACTCTTCATAATCCTATGTCTCCATGAGTATCTTTGACACCACATGGTATGAAAATTCTATCATTTAATATGTGTGACGATAATTTAAATAACACCAAAATGTTTTAGTAATTCTCAATGTCAAAATCTTTGCTTAACATAGGACATGTGCTACTATCTCTAATCTCCTACCTTTTTTCTTTTTATGGCTCTTTCTGAAAAGTTTTTATTTAGGCCATTGTGAGACAATGGTTGTTGGATAGTAGTATCCAAGGGAGTAAACATGCTAAATTAAAACAAATCATCATTGATTTAAGAATTTCTAAATGTTGAATATTATTAGATAAGTATGCATTAGATTCATGTTAGAACAATAATTGGGAATCAAAGTGATATAATGGCAGAGACATTTGAACTATAGCTATGGTGCATGGATTTTAACATTTAATTTTCTAGTAACTAGATGTTTGAAAGTGCACAAGTTTATTTTGCAAAAAATATCTATACATAAATGAAAACGAGAAAATATTGGGAAGTTCTTACAAGGATTTCACGAATATATATGGAAATACCTTTGAAAAAAGTGCATATTTCTATGTTGGATATTTGCAAATATTATATCTGCTATGATGTTCGAACATTTTGGATTCATGCATATGAACATAGGCAAAATGGGCAAAGCAAGTAGTCAAGCTATAGTAATGAAGATAGTGTGATGGTTTATTCAATAGACATCAAATACATGGAACGTAACTTTATTACCTTGGAAATTTGTCCTATGGTGGTTAAGCATAGAGCCATAATTAGTTGTTGGTTTTCTTGTATGGAAATTAAAGTTGTTGTCTTACATAAATAGCACTGCCTTTTTTTTGTTGATGGCTATTTTGCAACATGTCCAAGTTGAAATCACCAAAAATCATAATTGGATATTTGCTTTTTGCATGCTCTAAAATGAAGTTGATGAAATCAATGATTTCTTCAACTCTTGCATTTGGAGTAATATAGACATTTGCAAGTTATACAACACATAGAACTGCATCAGCCCAAAACGTTAATTTTACATTTTTCAGAAACATCATGGAGCGTACCATATTTAAGATTGTCCTATTCATTCTTTCAGCTACTCCATTCTGTTGGGGATTATAAGGCACAATTGTTTGATGTTTGATCCCATGTTGGCGAAGATAGTTTTCAAATTCATTTGAAGTGTATTCTTTTCCATTATCAGTGGGAATAGAGCCAATATGAGATTGTGCATCATTTTCAATCCATGTATGAATGCTCTTGAATGTTTGAAAAGCATCATATTTGTTCTTCAATAAATAAACCCAACACATGCTGGTGCACATTCTGGTGTAGTCATCATATATTTATTTCCATTTGCAAAAGGAACAGGCATTGGACCACATAAATTTGAATGAATGTGTTCAAGTTTTCTATGTGCTCTTGAATGTGAATAATGAAAAGGCTATTTGCTATGCTTTCCTAGAATGCAAGCATCACATTTCTTAAGTTTCCTAGGAATTGTAGGCAAACCAGTAACACAATTTTTCTTCAACAAGTGGAGGCTATCATAGTTCAAGTGTCCAAATCTAGCATGCCATAATAAACTTGATGGAAATGTACCTTCTTCATAATGAGAATTGTATGAGAAATTTTGTGCACGAGCAGAGGTACCCTGCAACTTGAGAAGCCTTTCTTATTCTATCCCCATCATGACAAGTGAGTGGTCTGAAGCTTTTCTCACCTCAAGCTTTCCATCAAACATATGAATGGAGTGTCTTTGCTGGCAGATGTGGACCAAGGACAACAAGTTTCTTGTCAGCTATGGGAGATGTAGAACATGATGCAGATAAATGTTTGGAAGACCAGGAAATTTAAGCCTGACTGTGCCAAGCCTTGATGGCTTGAGTTTTGATTTGTCTACAAAGTATACTTCTCCATCAACATTGTTAGTAAATTCTTCAAAAAAATCTCTTCTAAAAGCCATATGACAGGACTTTTACCTATTAAAATCACCTGACAGTGTAGATGCATACCTTTCTCCAATTATTCTAGTCTCTAGACCAAAAGCTTTTATTCTGCATGCTATACTCAGAGGGCTAGAAGATCGTTACTAGTACTGATTCATTGAAATATAGAGATACAATGTCGAACCTACAATGTGTTCTTGAAACACAAGTCGTGAAGAATATTACCCCCCAACGGGTGGATATGAGAGTACCACTGTATTCTGCTGGTTGCGACCAAAAGATCCGAAATGCTCTCTCCCATATAAAAGGGCTCAATATGTCAAGACCAAAACTAGAAACGGTACTTTACCGATTGAAGTCTCTAATTTAAGAGCTACAACTACAAGTGCAGTGAAATCTATCAAATGTTCGATTGTTAAGAAAATCTCTTTCAGGGGCAGCAGCTAAATTTTCTAAACTCACCGTTTGATTTGAGAGTAACGAAATTCTCTATTGGAAGAAATAAAGGGCAAAAATGTAGGCTGCTGCAACAATCACATAGGTTAGAGGGCCGAATGTTAGGAGGGAAGTGATATATCATTTCAGGCTAGAAGCAAGGGCAGACGTGTCACTTCTACAAAGTAGGTAGAACATAGGCAAAAAAAAGGAGTTACAAGGGCAAGAATACTAAAAATAGAGCTGGCTCTGATACCATGTCAGACCAGGAGGTAACTCTTCAAATCAAATCATAATATTCATTCAGGTTGTTCATTATTATATACAAGTGGGAGTGACTGTTCAGTTCATCTCCCGATGACTCTCCATATTCTCTATTACTTATTTACATTAATTACAGTTGTTCGCCCAATCCCTATGATTAGGTGTCAATAGTACTGAAATCAAACCCTAAACTAATTGCAGGAAATGAACTTCTTGAAATGGAAACCCTAACCTATTGCAAGAAATAAAGTACAAGGAAAGAAACATATTCTAATTTAATAAAGATCATGAACTAAATGTAAGAGAAACCTAACTTAACCCTATTTATCACATGTGATGATTTAAATTAACTGAGCATGGAATATGATCTAGGGATTTTTAACTACTACATGCATATGCTAATTAAGAAATAAAAATAACTATTTTTCTTTATCTTTTCATTTTGTAAATGCAAATGCTAATCTTTCGTTGTTCTTTGGTAGGGGAGACAAGTGTGTAGGAAGAGGGGTACAATGGTTTTGATGGCTTAGAGGTCAAGTAGAAACCTGATTCCAGCTTCAATGATGATTTTTCTCAGTTCGGGCTAAAAATAGGCCGCTACATGATTTCCTACTAGATGTCTACAAGATGACTACAAGATGTATTGGTTCTCCTACAGGATCCCCTATTTTATTACAAGAATAGGCTGAAAGCTTAGGAAGTGGTCTAGAAGGTGGAATGAACCTTGGGAAAGGTGGATAATGGAAGAATAAGGCATGGATATGGTGGAAACTACCCAAAACTCGAGCAAGGGCTCAAAGATGGGTGGATTTGCTCAATGGAAATGACAATTTTTTCTTATAAAACAAGAATTTGGATTGAGATTTTAGTGGATTTTGGCAACATGGCTGGATGAGGTGAACGAGATGAGGTATCTTTGAAATGTAGAAGCTCCTGCAACAACACATATTATTGTCTTCATCTATCCACAAATTCATCTATACATGGGAAAACATTTATTAAACAACAGAAAATTACTAGTCTAAAATCCAGAAATTCGAGAATTAGTGAGCTAGTAAATCTATCAAATGCCTAAACTAATAAAGTGCAAATGAAATGGGGTAAATTTTGTTATAAAATAGAATGTTTTTGTGATATAATGCAAGTGAAAATCAACTTTATTTAGGCTTGTTATCATGCTCTTAAAAATAGCAGAAATTTATTCTTCTTTGCTAGAAAGGAGTTCCAGAAATCTAGATTTAGGAATAAGAAAACTAATCCAAGTAGATCAATGATTACTATGATGTTCAAAATATTTTCCAAGTATGTAATTATGCTTGTGATCCTACAAAATTACTTACATCAACCATTTAACATAATCATACAACAAGAAATCATCAATACTAAATGCAGAAATAGAAAGAAACAAGAACACGAGATGCATGTGAATAAGAAGTGACAATAAGAAAATCAAATGATACAAAAGGGATCTAAGACTTCTAGGATAGCCAGGCCCAAGGAAACTCAGATTCCTATGGAGGAGAACAAGATTTAGAAGCTGAACATTACACCAATCTTCATTATTTTGATCAATAGAATTACATCCCTATAAGAAAACACAATGGAGCTACAAAAATACGAGTTCTCTCCATAAGAAGACAAATGAAAATCTACCCCTAGAGGCAACTTCGACTTAGTACTTATAAAAAAAATGATTAGGAATCATTCCCCATGGAAGGAGAAAGCTTTCCCCACCAAAATCCCTTGGTTAGTGGATCTGGTTCCCAATACTAAGAATTTTCATTAAATGATAGAGAACACATTCCTAGCTTTTCTCAATCATTGGAGTTCCACAGTCTATGACATAATTCCATAATATCTTGTTGATTTATTATTTAATATTGATCATCGTGTATTAGGGAGAAAGTCTCTAAATTATCTCCTCTTCCAAATCTTCATAATCTGCCCAATATTCTCATAATATTCTACAAAATTAAATAATCTTAGACACAAATATGCAATTATTCATAAACCTTCCTAATGAACATATTAAAGTTAAAAATACATTATCTAATGCAAAAAGAGTGGTTTACTATTCTGAAGGATGGTTAGCTGGGCCTTAAATTATGTTTAATTTAGAGCCACAAGCCTTAATTTATGTCTAATTTAGAGTCCCATCAACGGGCATTGGTGTTTTTAGTAGTTTTCTTTCCCGAGATAAAAATACTCTTTGCATGTGTGTGATTTCTTCTTGCATGTCTGATATTTTTGTTCTAATTATGAATTAATGTTCATAGAGCGGTAGAGTAGGTTTGTGCATTGAGATTTTGACTAAAACTTCATGAGCAGTTGCAAATCTACACCATAATTTTTACACGCTTTTCAACACATCTTTCTTTACCAACTTCCTACCATCATGTCTACATCGTCTCTTAGTTTGGTGTTGGCATTGATGTTGTGTTGTAGTGATTGATGGTTGGCATTGATGTCAACTTGGGAAATAATTGCAAATGATTGTGTTGTAGGAGGCTTGAGTGTGACAAATGGTTCTTGAGTAGCTTGGCTGGTGACACATTTTCTTATGTGAAGGTGTTATGTATGGTTGTTATGGTGTATGAGTTTATGCATATTCTTGTTTGACAATTGTGTAGGTGCTGGGAGATTTGTGGAGTAGGTTGGTAGAGGTCCAGGCTAAGAATTTTTGTTTTTCCCTTTGCTTTGCCACAACTGCATGGAGTTAGTCTGATGTGTGTAGTTGTAGGCATTAGAAACATGGACACAATTTTATGATTGCGGTTATAGTCGAGATTTTCATGTTTTTTGGGTGTGGTTGTAGGTTTAATTATGATTAAACATTACCCTAGTTTTGGTATGTGTGTGGAGAAGGTTGACACTTGATATTAGTATTACCATGGTGCAGGTTCCCTTCGTATTGGTATTACCATGGTATTTTCCCACGGTAATGGTTTTGGAGATTGATGAGAATAGTTTGCCATATACTTGTGTGTGTATTGAATTGTGAGAATGTATAGATGGAGTGAGTGTGTGAGAGAGCGCTACAATGGATTGCATAGATTATTGTACATCTGTAGCTAAGTTCAGTGTGTGCTTTATCGGATTTTATTTTCAGATTAGAGAGGCTGTTGGTTTCTCATGTTGAGAAAATTTGAGAGCCCAATTTGAGGAGGAGAATATCAATCCAATTTTAGTTGGATAGTCCAATGGATGTTGAGCAAGGCTTGTTGGTGGTGGTGGCTTCCAACATATGATTATTTGAAGAGTCGTCTGAGTAGGAACTTCTCAGTTGATGGATGTTAGCACATTGCTGTAGGAGTCAAGTCTTTTAGCTATTGGGTGCTAGCTACACTATGTAAAAATTGTTCAGCCATTAATAAAATATTTGAGCAGCAACAACATCGGGTGGTTATTTTCCCTAGAGAGGGTTTTCCACTAGAAATAATCACGTTCTCTTATGTTCATGCATTAATATTATTTATTGTGTTTTGTGTTGATTTACATGATCTTGTATATTGATGTTATGTTGGTTTCATAAGTTTTTTTGATGAGTTACTGAACCTTGTTCTTTGGTAAAAAGAGACAAAAATTATATAATTATGATCACTATTGATTCATCCCCCAAGTAGTGAGGACATTTCCAACAATTGGTATCAGAGAAGGTTCTCTTCATGGACGTTGATCGCTCAAGGGTATATCATGGGATAATGGCCAAAAACATGAGGAAATAGTCTAAGAAGAAGAAGGGCTTCAAACAAGCCAAGAGTACTGCAAAACTTGAAGAACCCCTCCTCCTAGTAAAAGGTATCATACACAATGTTTTCATCCATGGAATTGTTTTTGCCAATATGATGATTTTGGGGTCATTGAAGAAGATGATAATCAGTGTTTTGAAGTTGATTCCTCAATAGGTGAGGAAGGTTTTCTTTCTAGTGAAGGAAGCTGAAGATGAAGAGCTTAATAGACTATTAACTCTAGAGGCAAAGAAAATGCTCAAGCAAGGATAATTGAGAAGCTCACTTTCGAAAATGAAGATTTGAAGAAATTTCTCCATATTCTCAAGGAGAGAGAGCATGCATTCAAGGAAGAAATTTCTAATCTGAAAAATGGGTTGGAGAAGGCAAGGAAGAATGAAGATGAGATTGAGAATCAACTTAAGAATTAAATCAACCACTGTAAGAAATTAGAAACATAAATAAAAGAGAGAAGATTAGGCCTAAGAGGAGAAAATGAGGCAACTGGTGAAAAATTCAAAGCATAAATTTCCAGCAGCGATCAAGACAACCTTTATCATGATCAAAAGCCAAAGAATGTGATAAAGAAAAGCATGAGAAATGTAAAGTGTTATAGTTATAAAAAAAATTTGCACACTTGAACAAATTGTAGAATCAATATGACAAATCATTCCAAGAAAAACCTGCAACTGAATAAGGAGAATGCACAAGAAATCCCATCATTGTACTGGTACAAAAATTTATTTCATGGGTATTATTATCTGTGTAATGATTTCGGCCATAAATGTATTCACTGTAAAAAGTAACCATTTCCACCATATCTTGGACATATTAGATGTTTTATTTGTGATGATTTACGCCATATGGCCAAAGATTGCAATCTACCTGTGCCCATCATGGAGTCTAGATGGAAGAAAAAAAACTTGACTCGAATACCTCCAACATCTGTCAAAGTAACCTACAAAAGAAATCTAAAAGAATATGGAGAAGGAAGGAGCAAAGAGAAAATTGTGGCCAACTCGGCCTCAAGCGAGCATGAAACAATATGTTCATAACTTCAGAGGAAGCTCCTCAAAGAGAATGAGGTTCGCTAAACAATTATTCATTTCTTAGTACAGCTATGATTTATTTTAAAAATCATTAAATTAATTGGACTTGCTACAGATTTTCCATCCATCGATATTGTAGCTAAACTTGATATGTGCATCTTGAGTGCTTATTAGTACATGTATCAGAATATTAATTAAATTTGATATGTGCATCTTGAGCGCGTATTAATACATGCATCAGAATATTAATTTTTTTTAGTCCAACCAGATAATAATAGAATGGATAAAATTGTTGAATTTTTTTGGGAGACCTATGAACTCAGATGTATGCAGGAACTAATTATGAAAGTGTGAGCTATGTTCAATCATGTAGCTCTAAGTTTTTGCTTGCAAAAACATTTCGAGTTTTATTCAAAAGGGAATAAGACAACCAAAAAAAATTGAACTCTAAGTAGATTGCACAAGCCTAGAAAATCTCTTGTCGAAAGAACAATGTGGTGGCTTTGGTTGTTGGATTGGTTCCCAACAGATGCGAAGGAAAAATTTTCAAAATAGGATATATTTATTTCCATCTAGTGATCTAGAACGTTAATACGCTTGAACTCGTCTGAAAATTGCATTATCTCGGGCAGTATGAGAGGAACGAAATTAATGAAGATGCTATCGCTGATCTGGTCAAGTTTGTTCCATGTAAGTGATGGGTTGTTACAACTAATACATCTCTGACACAGGTGCAAGGAACAATGGTCATCATGGATATTTGAATTTTTTATTATTTAATCTGGTCGTTTTTAATAAATTGCTTTGTACGTAATGCATGTGTGAAAATTCTCATAACTGCTTGACTTGAATACTGATTTGATGAATATGGATGTGCTATCATGTTGAATTCGAGGTAGTGGTATAGATCTGGTCAACACTTGTTGGACAGGTGTATGTGTCGCATGGAGAAATTGGGATGAGCGTTGATGTAAATTTTGAGTGAAGAAGAAACCAATAATAATAATAATAATAATAAAACCATTGCAAGTAGACTATAGTGCAGATTAGTTACTGAGTGTTAAGAGTTACATTACGCACTTGTTGTAGATTGGTAACATGCACAAAGCTTAAAGGCAAGTTGAGTAATTCCTGTAAAGAGGGTGTCGATTCATAAATAAGGTTTTGTGTTACTAGGTGGCATTACAGTTTCCAGAAAGTGGATGGTCCCGCAAACTGAAGAGGAGTTGCGGTTTCGTTAAAGATGAAGAAAACCAACCATCGGTGGTTGGGGAAGCCATGCAAAATACACAAAACTGTGTAGAATTGGTTGGGTAAAGCATGATGGTGTTATGGTGATCCACACACATATCACTACATGGTTAGAATCTAAAGAAAATGTAAATTTTCATGAACTATTATTTTCTGTCAAGAAATGTTGGGATGCCATATTTGAATCCCCCATGCAATGAATGATTCTTCACATGTCCTATCAAGGGATCACAGGGAAATGAGAGTTGCGAGTTGGTTGGAAGCTAAGGAAAACAGATATGTTTGGTGACGTTTTCAAATTGGGTAAGTTCATGGAAGACAGTCTAGAAGAACTTCACCATAAAATCTTGTAAAATTTGTGTACACATAATGGCTTCTATTGAAAACTTGATCAATCATCTTCAAGAAACCGCTTTGGGCTAGTTAGTAATGGATTCAATACTACTCTGATATGGGTCGGAAAATATTATGAGGGTTTTGGCTCCCATGCAAACTTAAGTTGAATGATATCCTTCATGGGGTGATCTTGTCGAGATAGATACATGGGTTGGCCCATTAGGTGTATTGAGTTTTGACCAACTGATGAAGTGGCCATGAGAGAAATAGGACAAATCCTTCCTTCTGCTTATATTTTCCTGAAATTTTGTTGAACATTTTTCGTTTCAATAATAATATTTCACCAAAGACTTTCAAATGGTGTGAATGTAATTTGGGTCCTTCGATGGATTGAGAATATGAGTGATGATAATGCATTTATGGTGCCAAATTTAGTTGCATAAGGAAGCAATTAAAGTGGGCACAAAGGCATGGAATTTTGTGCATGAATGTTTTCATTCTTTGAAGATTTGAAACCCATTCACATCCTTATCCCGTTTGCGGAAATTTCTTAATTCACCAAATAATTTAAAGAAATTATACTTTACGATAGTGAGAGTAAAATATTGAGGATGCATGTATCGATTACATGCCACGATAATGTCCAATATTGAACGAAAAATCATCAATTTCTATGCTTTGGTTTATATGTACATTGTAATTTATTTGTTTTCCTGCATGCAACATGTTGAGTCTTAGTTCAAATTGTGTATGGTGTAAATCTCAGTGTATGAAATGTTCTATTGTGCAATCCTATATTTCTAATAAAGATGATGTTGTAATGAAGCAACATGAGGTTCTTGATCCTTCTTCTGCTAGTGCAATGGTTTCAAGGAAGTCCGAATGATTGAAGCAAAACCTGGGATTTCCTTTGTCGAATATGGAAATGAAATGCAAACAACTGTGGCCATGCAAGATCTCAAAGTAGTTCAAACTTCATGCTGGTGTAAAGGAAGTTTTGAAATGCAGTCTCTCTATAGTAATAAATGTTAGTGAATTGTTAAAATTTATGCTGCAAATGAAAGAGATATGGTCATCAATATTGAAAAAGTGTCATGCCCTTCTATGGAGTTGAAATGCTTGTCACTGAAGTTTTGCAAGGTTTTCAAGGTTTCATGCTCATCCATCAAAACCCCTTGGTTATTGCTTTATGTGAAGAAATGATTATAATCAGTGTGCACGTTCTATAGAGCATTTTTGTTCTAGTGATGGTGTTATGGCGGGGATTGACTCCAAATTTTTGACATAATTTGTATAAAGCGTGCATAAAAAATTTTAAACAAAATTTCAACGTGGACAGAGGTACCTCTAGCTAATCCAAGTCAGTGGTAGAGCTTTGTTGTTGTAAATGATAATCATGGTGCTAACAATTGTGTTGCCAAACTAGTGGTTGAAATGTTAGTTGTATACTAACACTAATTGGTTGTCGATATATTATAGTGGCTCATGAATTGTTTCCCTTAAAATGTATGGCATATTTTGTTGAAAGTTGTGAGAGTGTTCCCAAGGCTTTATATCTCATGATTATGCCTTGTACACAAATTGCACGAGTGTAGAGAGAGTCTTGTGTCCTTGTCCATAGGTGGGCTTCAATGTCACTGTCATAGTCTTCTATTTGATGATGAAGCCCTTTAAAAGTGCGAATGAATTGTGTTAGTCACTATCATGAGAAGAATTATTTATCCATGTAAGCACATTTCAGTGCTAATCACTCTTTGGTTGTCATTGATATAACTCCATTTCATTAGGTGAAGGGTGTAATTATTGAGTACATGGAGTATTTGATGACAATTATTTGTTTCAACCATGTAAAATATTTATAAAACCATTTAATTTGTACAAGTCCTTTGTCAAGAGTTAGTACTTTCATCCATGAGGTGGATCTTTCAGGAAGAAAGCCTTGATTGCAGATTAATGATGATGCTTCGAGTCCTAGTGTGTGCTCAGGGGGAGCATGTATGTTGTGTACTTGCAGAATTGGTTACAGATTGATATTAATGGTGATGCTTAAGGGGAGCATGCCCATTGCATAGTTGTTGCTTCATATGGATGGTCATGATTGTTGCTTAGTATGTGTTGCTGCACCTTGAGTTTAGGAGAGAGTGTTATTGTTTTGGTTCGAGAAGTAATGTTGTTATAGTAGGTGTTGTTGATTGATTATGTTTCTACTATGATATATCTATTTGTTTTTGCTTAGATATTTTGTTGCTAATGGTCACGGGTATGCCTTTTTTATTTTGGACAAAGTGAGTTACGGTTGTTGTTTCTTCTTACCATTCTTGTAGACCATATCCAACTAGTGTTTAGGGGGGCCTATTGTGATTGTTCAGTAGAATGCTTGATGAGTTTAGCCCTTTGCGATTGATTTCAAGGGGGGAGACAGAGGAGATCAGTTGTTCAAAGTACATTTAGATGATTCATCTAGGGTTTCCATCAATGCCAAAGCAAGAGATCATTGACATTGATGTTGTGTTGTGGTAATTGACGGTTGACATTGGTGTCAACTTGGGAATGCATTGTAGATGATTGTGTTGCAGGTGGCTTAAGTGTGTATGAGTGTGACATATGGTTCTTGACCATCTTCGTTTGTGACAAATTTTCTTATGTGTAGGTGTTATGTATGGTTTCTATGGCAGATGAGTTTATGTATATACGTGCTTGAGAATTGTGCAAGTGCTGGGAGAGTTGTTGAGTAGGTTGGAAAAGGTCTGGGCTGAGAAGTTTTTGTTTTTCCCTATACTCTGCCACAACCACATGGAATTAGTCTTATGTGTATGGTTGTAGGAATTTAGCCACATTGATGCATGTTTATGATTGTGGTTGCAGTTGAGATTTTCATGTTTTGTGGGTGTGGTTGTAGGTTTAATTACGAGTAAACATTACCATGGTTTTAGTATGTGTGTGGAGCAAGTTGAGACATGGTATTAGAACTACAATGGTACAAGTGTCATTGGTATTGGTATTACCATGGTATATGTGCCATTGGTATTGGTATTACCATGGTATTTTGCCATGGTATTGGTTTGGAGATTGACGAGAATAGTTTTCCATATACTTATGTGTGTGTGTATTGTGTTCTGATAATGTATGGATGGAGTGAGTGTGTGAGATAGTGCTATAGTGCCTTGCATAGGTTACTATACATATGTAGTTGTGTTCAGTGTGTTCATTATCATACTTTATTTTCTGTTCAAAGAGGATATTTGGATGATCCTGTTGACCATATTTGAGAGCCCAATTTGGAAATGTACGAAATGTGGTTTGCATGGAGTAGTTGGAGGTGTAGAGAATTCATGCTCGTGGAGAATCTGAATCCAATGGTAGTTGGATAGTCCAATGGATGTTGGGCGAGGTGCATTGGTGGTGGTGGGTTTTAGTAGATGATTATCTATAGAGTTGTGTGAGTAGGAACTTCTCAACTTATGAATATCAACACATTGTTGTAGGAGTTGAGCCTTCTAGCTAGTGGGTGTTATCTACTCTAAGTAAAATTTGTTCAACCATTAATAGAATATTTAAGTAGTAGTAGCAATGGGTGGTTTTTTTCCCTTGAGAAAGATTTCCACCATAAACAATTATGCTCTCTTATGTGCATGCGTTGATATTATTTATGGTGTTTTATGTTGATTTACATGCTCTTATCTATTGATGTTATGTTGGTTTCATAAGTTTTCTGATAAGTTACCATATCATTTTCTTTACTAAAAAGAGACAAAAATTATATACTTATAGCCATTAGTGATTCAAATACCCCCTCTCACTAGTGAGGCCATTTCCAGCCTTTGGCTCATTGATCTAGGTGGCTCCAGAAATAGAAGTGGCCTTGAAAAAGATCAAAAATCAAAGTCATCAAGTGAAAATGAAGCTAGGAATATATCGTAGTGCTCATCGCCCTGATTCCAACGGTGTGAATGGAACTTCAATCCGAGTTCGTATGCTCAAGATATATCCAGTCAAAGATCTCATCAAACAATAGTTGGAAAGTGAATTTTTTCTACCTCTTTAATTCACATAGTGACCCTTAAAAACCAAATTTGAAATTTTAACTAATGGGTTCTAGAAATTGAAAAGAATAATAAAATTGGGTGGCAGGATGCCACCCTCGCCAAACCCCAACGAAATTGAATATACATTATATTAAAATGAGGTGGGTGGCCACCCACCGATGAACCCGCTTGACCCACTGGTTAACAACTATGTAACAACATGTTATAATATATGTGGAGGAGTAGGCCACCCACAATGGACTTGCCCAACCACCCCATAATACGAAACGACCACATGTTGGAGGTCGATGGGGTTCGAACCCACTCGGACCATGTGGGCTGGCCTACGAATGGGCAACCCTAGAATTCAAACAAAAATAGAACTAAAAAAAATTAAAATAATGTCGTGTATATTAAATGAGTCCTAACCAAATTTGGGGTGGGTGGGTTTTGAAACTAACCCTCCCCCACATAACTCGCCACCATTTTTCAACAAGCCAACGAATTATTTTTAAAACTCCACCCATGAAATTTGATTTAAGCCTCAACCTTTTCCATTTGACCCATCGGCGGAAAGTGGATAGGGGTCTGAGTGCAGAACCAGGAGTAGTCTAGGAGGGTGGAACCTTGAAGAGGGGTACCTTTTGATGCTCAAAAGATTCCTTTGGGGTCCAGAAGTTCCAGTGTCAGAATATGGTCGAGTTTATAATCATTTGACTTGATTTCACACCATGAATCCAATTATGATGTATGTTTCTTCATCTGAGCTTTCCATTTTTTGTCCATGAGAAAAGTTGGAGGTATAAGGGTCATTTATGTCAAGCTGTTTGTAATTCCTTTTTGCTAGAATTTAATGAAAGTGGCCTCCCCACTTTGAGCAGGGTCGGGAGACGTAGCCCACACTTGGTGAACTCTGTAATAAAATCATTTGTGTTCCTTTCATCTCATGGTTTCTTTATGATTTCCACTTATTTTTCATGTGTTTAAGTTACTTGGTTGAATGCTCTTTTATATGGAATTTTGTATGCATCCTTGCAGTTAAAAGATCTAGATCACTCATACATAAAAAAATATCTTTGACAAAACATTCATATTTAAATATAGTGTGAGAACACTTTAACACTTTTAGTTCAACACCTTTCCTCATGACCATGCATTATGATGATATCCTAAGACATGTTGGGCATTAGTAGATTACATTTTTTCTCTAAACATGATGTGCCATTGTTTTGAGATCGAAATCCTAAGATTGAAGCTCTTGGGTGCTATCACTCAACACCTCATGATTGAGAGTTATCACCCTAGGATTAAATAACCTTTGTAATGTTTCTAGAGCTTGGGATTTTCTTAATTGGCACATTATCTTTACCCTTGGATAATTGTAACAACCCTTTTGTGTCCAATCATGTAAATATCAGTAAATGATATTGTTTATATGAATTTACATGGGAATGGAAATTATGAAAAAGATCTAGGGGGTGGACATAGATTCAAATATTTGAGGAGGGAAGGTTGCGGGTGTAATGTTTAACCCAAACTACACCGACCTCATAACTTTCATTTCCCATCTCCCCAATGAATTAAATTGTTTGCGCAATGGATAATGAAGTTGAGTATCGACCGCGCGAGTGGAAGATGATGCCCATGCTCTCCCCTTCTTCATCGGACGTGTTGGAAAAAAATAAAAACAAAAAATGAAAATATGGGGGAGAAGGTGATATGAGAACACATGGAATCTAGATTATGTAGATTGCAGTGATATCCCTTGGTTATTTTCCAATTTATTGTAAATACTCTAAAATGTTTTGCTAAAAATGAGCAGAGGTTTTGGAAAACAAATTCCAGAGATGAGGAGGAAATTTCTTGGGGTTTATTTGTTTGTTGTGATAGCCAATGAGGCTTGTAGGTATCCATCCTTAATCGGTTGGATTATTCCATTATTGGGGAGTTGGACAAAAGGACAAGGGCCATGCTCTCTTGGAGAAAAAATGCAAAAAAGAGAAAATATCAAAATTAATGGAGGTGACATTGTTGTTGGGAAGTTAAGGCCAAACTATGTAAGAGGAAGTGGGCTCACTACAAGTAAAAGACCCTCTAGTGGAGGTTTTTCCTGACCCCCTACAAAAATAACCAAAAAACTTGTTTGTAGCAGCGGTCACTAACAGAGTTAGGGCGGGCAGATGTTTTAGAATTTTTTTTAATGGTGCATTTATAATACACTAATGCACTAGTGCATTATACAATTATATGAAATAGTGATTAATATCATATGGTGCACTAGGACAAAGTTAATTATTTATAAAAATAAAAACATAACAATGCACCAAGTACACAATGCACATTTGTGTGTATACTACTCAATAACATCAGAAAAGGGTTAATTTTTAAAAAATGTTTATCATAAAATTCATCTTTCCTAGTTCAATGCTATACTCTCACAAAGCCCCATTTCTAAACCCATATATGAACACCTCGATGAATAAACAATATGAAACATCGTTGTGGGGTTTTTAACTTAAAAATAGTGGTGCACTTATAATACGCACCAGTGTTATTTGATGTGTTAATTTTTGGTAGCTTAGTGACAAATTCCAACCATAATACAGTGTTCCTCTTTTCGAGAGGACCAATTTTGAGTATTGAATCACTCAATTTGGACAAGGAAAAATGTACTTTTGAAGAAAATCCCACATGTGCACATGTGGACAGGTCACCCTAACAACAAAATGGACACCCTTGGAAGCCTATAAATATAAGTGATCTAAAGCTCATTTTGATATCGACAAGCATATTATTCTTCTCTTCTTCATTGAATGGCTTGCATAGGTCTAAGGTTGGGTTGAGAAATTTGCTTCCTAGAGGTCTGAGATTATAGGGTTTGAAGATCGCATGTGTTTTAGGGTTTTGGTTTTAGACCACATGCTGCACACGAGAAAGTTTCGGCTCCAACAATAGGCTGATAGGATTGTCTATGTAGTTGGAAGGTCTCAACCGCATGCATACCCCTTCCTCCGTGTGGTTGAGCTCTAGGGTTGCATTTTTATAGTTGACCTTAATTGACCATAGTTGACCGAAGGTAGGACAAGTTGACTTTAATATGGATTGATGGTGGGAAGATATTTCTGAATATTGTTGTGTTAATTTTCTTGAATGATTTTGTATTAGGCTCATTGTACTCTCTACCGAACATTTTATGAAAATATAATAAGAGTAAGAATTTCAAAGGGTTTTCCCCATAGTGGGTTTTACCCTAGTTTTGACCAATTCTAGTGTCTCTTGTTGATGTATTGATTGTCTTGTTTGTCATTTCATTTATTGTTCTATCTTCGATTACTATTGATCGGAAATATTAGAAATATTAATGATTTTTGAAATATTTCTAATTGAAGAATTGAATTAGGTTAAAGTAATTGAAACAACATAGAAAAGTGTCAAAATTAACATGGTATTAGAGTTGATCTAAAGAAAAATCATTGAAGATCACCCCTAAGAAGACACCTTTGATGGAAGCAAGAGAAGATGGAGGATACCTAAAAGAATTATAGGTTTTGAAGGAAAATCTAGGGAATCTAGTTATTAGGGTTTGATGTATATCATGAGGTTAGGGTTTGGAAGAAGCTTTGGGATAAAATGATGGCTTGAGTTTTGCAATTTTGAATTATGATCAGTGTGAAGATGTCCTAGATTTGTGTCAAAATTTATGGCCTTGGTTGTTGATGAAGTCAATGGAAATATGGAAGACAACATTTTTATGGACAATACTAACTCTCAAAGTCTAGCTCAAGATGGAGATGATCACATGTCATTAAAGATAGGTACCTTTAGATTTGTGTTACCTCTTTGTGATTCTATTCTTGTTTATGATTATTGATTTGATTATTTCTCCCTACATGAATTTTTGAGTATGTGGTTACTTATAACCTCCTGATGAGATGTGATAAGTGGATGCTTCAAGAGGATCATCCAATATCCAAGAAAACAAAGCTAGTGTAGCAAGAAAAGAGCTAGTCGAAAGTTTACAAAGTGATATAGATGCCTATGACAAATAAGTGTTAAAAGTTGCAAAGGTACATGAATACTACAAGGTATGTAAGCTCCAATATTAGATGGTAAGGTAAGACTTGAGGTATGGAAAGAATATGAAAGAAATTTTGATTTATGGTACATGTGATATAAATTGGTGCTCTTAATATTTGGCAAGCATATTTCGTTTTAGACATGATGGATTTCATTAAAAAGGCTATCTCATTATTTTTTATATATGGTAGCTTGACACTATTGCTAATGCTTTAGATAAGCATGATGAAAGTGTGACAATAAGATTTATTATCTTGTTGAGCTTGGTAAAGTAAATATGAAATGTGGTAGAACTGGAATCCCTAAGTTGATTATTATGATCTTTGAAGTATGAATATACTCTTATATGAAACTAACCCTAGATGAATATTTGATGACATGATGATGTTGTTATTTCTATATAATTTCTTATGTTGTTGAATAATGTTGTAAATTTGAATAATGATATGATGTCGTGGGTTGAATTTAATATGAAAATAATGAAATGAAATTATCTAAAGCAAAGAACAATATAGCCCCAAAACAAATTAACATGGTGTCAATAGCATTTTTCCATCATTTGATGAACTTGTTGGAAAACTCACTCAAGAAGAATCTAGGATGATTTCAAGAGGGATAATGCATAAGCATGGAGAAGAAGAACCCACTACATTTTCTACTCAAGATATGAAGAAGAGAGGAAAAGGAAGGTCATTTGCATCGAAAAGGTCCTCTCTCAATTCAAGGGACTAATATAGAAGGCTAAATGATGTTGAACGTTTTAGTTGTCACAAGCATGGTCACTATGCTCAAGACAACCCAAAAAAGATAGATTCTCCATGATTCGATAGAATCTATTAATGAAATACATATGACGATAGAAGAATAAGAAATTATAAAAGAAGAAGTGATGATAAAAGTAGGTGAGATGATAGAAGAGAGAGCGATAATTAAAGAAGAAGAGATACTCTAGATGATCGCAAAGAAAATCCTTGTCCTCAAAAGAAGTCAAGAGACTCTAGGTATGAAGGTAACATTTCCACTAGCCAATCTAAATTCATTCTTTTTCAAACCTCTCTAGTTCTTCTCCCCTAAATTCATACAATAGTTGGTTGGTTGATAGTGGGGCTTCTAGACACCTCACTGGGTATAAGGAAGTTCTCTCAAATTTGGTTGAGAGGAAGTATGTGTCAAACAATCTCAATGGTTTGATGTACAAGACAAGAATGATCTCATTAGTAGTTTCAAGAAAGCACCTTGAGCCTATGCCCATTTTGACAGTTACTTGGGGAAGCTTGAAATCACATGAAGTAATCTTGTCCAAGGTATGACTTTGAATTTGATTTTATATATTGATGATCAATTGCTGATAGGTAGCGAGTCTCTGATGATCAAGCATAAGGAGGATTTTGATATGAGATATAATTACAAAGGTATGAGTCTACATGGACACACCATATTTCATCATACTACAACTAATGAGTAGATTGCAGCATGGATTAATGTGACCCTTCTGATTAAGGGTCTAGGCACACTAAGGACATTGAGTTAATTCTTCCCCCCATTTGAGCTCCCATGGTGAGGAATTGAGGTATATGGCCCATGGGGTTGAGGGATGTTTTGACAATAGGGTATCACCCTATTCTATCACCCATAGGGTCGAAGATGTTTTTCCCCTATCTTGGTATATGTAGAGTATACCCTAGTTGGCATTTTTCCTTCCCACCCCTTTGGCCAATGGGTTCTAGCTACTTGAGTTAGGTGTGATCCTTAATATTTATGGTAAATGGCATTCCACTCAAGCTAGAGATGCAGGGGTTCTACCACTTGACACTTTAGGGTCATGCTGAGAAATATGGCAGAGGTTTCTTGGGTTGTTGTATTGGCTCCCCACTTACAAAGGCTTCCCGAGTTGTAGCATTATCTCCTCAATGGAAGAGGTTTCATGGGTTATAGCATTAGCTCCCTGTTGGCTGAGGGTTCCTAAGTTGTAGCATTGGCTCCCTGCTAGCAGAGGTTTCATGGGTTGTAGCATTAGCTCCCTACTGGTAGAGGTTTCCTGGGTCATAACATTGGCTCCCCACAAGTAGAGATATCCCGAGTTGTAGCATTGGCTCCCTGCCAATAGATGTTTCACGAGTCATAGCATTGGCTCCCCAATGACAGAGGCTTCTTGGGTCGTAGCATTAAATCCTCGCTGGCAAAGGTTTCTTGGGTCATAGCATTGGCTCCCTGCAATAATTGGTTGTTAGATAATTATATATTACAGAGAAATGGAACATATAAAATATTGCAGAAATATAAACACAGAAAATGCATAAAACAAGAGAGACGTAAATATAGGTGGTTCACCCAATTTGGTCTATGTCCACAGAGAAATAGCCAGTCCTCCCTTTATATTATCCAGAAAAATGAAGAGATACAACCTACAACCGATCCATTGTAATTTCTTCTTCACTCTCACACAATCTCCTCTCTCTTTCTCGCTCAGAATACACACATCTATAGCCACAATACAATTCCCTCATATAGTGATGGGTTTCCTTCTAGGGAAAAAAACTTTAAATTAAACATAACTTCTATCATTAGATCATCCTCCTAATGAACTGTCTAGATTTATTATGAAATTACAATATTTTACAAGGGAATTTTACATTTATTTTTAGCTTCAGGGGTACTACCCCCAAACCCTCACCAGGGGGGCTGACAGTGATTAAATGATAGGCACTGTTGTTTCCCTGTTATGAATTGGGGTGCAATGTGGTGATACCTCTGAATAAAGAAGATAATCAGGCTCCACACCCAACAATGATTCCATGTGGTAGAATTGGCTACCCAATGAATAGAGGGTGGTAGCTCAAGCTCCCCTATGATTATTCTTCATTAGATTCAATAAGGTTTTAATAGATAGAGCTGAGCAAAGATGGGACATGATATGATGATAGGGTACTTGCGATGATAACATGATACAATTGGGATTTCTCCCTAGCTAAGAGGGAATGTTAATTTTTGGTAGCTTAATAATAAATTCTAACCATGGGACAAGATTCCTCATTTTGAGAGGACTAAGTTTGACTATTGAAGCACTCAATTTCAGTAAGGGAAAGTGTATTTTTGAAGAAAATTGCACATGTGCACATATGGACAAGTTGGCCCTAACAAGAAAATGGACACCCTTTGAAGCCTATAAATACAAGTGACCTAAAGCTCATTTGGATATCACCAAACATCTTCTTCTTCTCTTCTTTATTGAATGGTTTGCATAGGTTTGAGGCTAGGTCAAGAAATTTGTTTCATGTAGGTTTGAGATTACAGGGTATGAAGCTCACATGTGTTTTAGGGTTTTGGTTTCTAACCATAGGCTGCACACAGGAAATTTTTGGCTTCAACCATAGCTTAGTAGGCTCATCTATGCAATTGGAAGGTCTCAACCACACACATACCCCTTCCTTTGTGCGGTTGAGCTATAGGGTTGGATTTTGACAGTTGACTGTAGTTGACCGAAGGGAGGACAAGTTGACTCTGATGTGGATTGATGTTGGTAACATATTTCTAAATATTGTTGGGTTAATTTTGCTGAATGATTTTGTATTGGGATCATTGTACTCTCTACTAAACATTTTATGACAATCTAATAAGAAGAAGAATTTCAAAGGGTTTTTTCCTAGTAGTGGGTTTTTCCCTGGTCTTTGACCATTGTTGATGTCTTGATTGTCTCCTTTATCATTGCATTTACTTTTCTATCTTCAATTACTGTTGATTGGAAATATTGGAAATATTAATTATTGTTGAAAGGTTGCTAATTGAAGAATTGAATTAGGCTAGAGTAATTGAAACAACATAAAGCAGTGCGAAAATAAACATGTTGAAACAAAGGATCAGGTGTTTAATAGAAAGTGGTGCACCGCTGTAGAGTTTTTTTTATACAAATAAAAACAACATTACGTTATCTATATCAGGTGCACTGGTGCATATACTACTTGATAGAACCTGACAAAGGTTAAATTTAAAAAATGTTGGTTGTAAAATTCATTTTCACCTTTTTTGGTGTTATACTCCCACGAAGCATCGGTGTTATTCCTATATTCAAACACTCAGTGCATAAATAAAAAGGTGTACTGGTATATGGTTTTAAATTTGAAAAATAGCAGTGCGCTAAGTGAAACCAGAGCACTGATGCATATACTACTCGATAGCAGTGGACAAAAGTTAAATTTAAAAAAGACAAGTCATAAAATTCATTTTCACCATTTCGACCCTATACTCCCATGAAGCATCGGTATTATTCTTGTATTAAAACGCCTCTGTGCGTAAAGAAAAAGGTTCACTGCTATATGGTTTATAATTTAAGAAATAGTGGTGCACTAGGTGAAACTAAAGCACCGGTCCATATACTACCTGATAGCACCAGACAAAGGTTAAATTTAAAAAATGTTGGTCATAAACTTAATTTTCACCATTTTGATGCTATACTCCCACGAAGTAGAGATGTTCTTTATTTATTAAAGTTCCCAATTGCATAAGAAAAAGGTACAACGCTATAGGGTTTTCAATTTAAAATAATAGTGGTGTGCTTTGAACACGTTATACACCATGCAGTTACTTGAGCACACTGGAATAGGGATAAATAAAAGAAAAGTACCGAATGCAAAATTCATTTTTACCATTTATATTTCTATAGATATCTCAAGCATCTATTCTAATCTTGCCTTTATGAAGCACCCTGTCTTCAGTGCTTCAATTGCTTGTCATCCTTCCTTATATTTCTCACTGCGTGGCTTTCAAATTTTCTCAAATGATGGTCCAATTCATTTTTTCATTTACATGGCAACCATGGCTCCTTGACGAGAAAATGTCCAAGTAATTTCTATGTTTCTCTCTAATCTAATTTTTGAGTGGAGTATAATTGAAAATTAGGTTAAAAAATCCATTGTTTTCAATTTATCTTTTCCTGCATGGTGTGTTTGATAGTTTCAACTTGCACTGGTTATGCTACACCCTATAAATTTATAGGGTGCACTGTAAATCAATATGTTTGGTTAATGCTATGTAGTTTTGTTGGCGTGTTTGGTAAATTGAAACACACCAATGAGAGTTATTTTTTTTACAGTGGTGGCTCTAGTAAAAGTTACTTCTCGGTGCATTTATTTTTACCAAAGACACCTCTTGCAAAATATTAATTTTTTTAGCTACGTGGATTTGCTAACTTGAACATTTCATTTCAGTGTGAAAAGGTTATGTGTACGCACTGGTGCAAAAGGTTGTGTTGACACACCGCTTTGAAAAATAAAAACAACTATTTTTTTTGTATGTATGCATACTGAAATCAGTGTGTCAAGTCGATGTATGAACTGTAGGTGGTGCTTTCCTTTTTTTGGCGCATGATGTTTGGTGCATTCTTATTTTTTTGGCACACTTAGGATGATTTTTTATAAAATTAAAAGTTATATGTCGATATTAAGAAACACTTTTTTCATTTAATCATTTTTTTTATGTTTTATGTATGAGGCCGATGTATTTTATATGTCAATCACGTGAAAACATAAATAGAGGGAGGAGAAACGACAATAGGAGAAAAGGTTGGACTAAGACAATATGGTCTGACTGTGGGAGGAATGAAAGAGGGAGAGATATTTATACCCTCAACATATTACCGCACTAACACAAGTCCTTTTAAGGAATGTAGGACTCCTTAAGTATTATAGGAGGCTACATCCTTTAAGAGGAATGTTGGGTTGTTAACACAACTGATCCATTGGTGGGATTTCCAGAAACAGGCTTTCTGTGTTGGTCCTAATTAGTGCTATTAGCTAAATGAGGATGATATTTATTTTATTACTGGATTATCAAGGGGAGGGGAGGATTTTCCCTAGTTCCTTGATGTCCCACATGGTGTTGGAGTAGAGATTCAACTTTCCTACTCTCAAATATATGTTGGGGATCATGTACCTCATTTAGAATAATTTTGAGGTGTTTGGTGGAGATCTATGGATCACCTTTCTTGGTGCACAAAAAGTTAGGTTCCTCTCACTATTAGTCAGGACCATTGCACATTATAATAGTGACAGGCAATGCATTGGTTTCCCTCTTTTCTTTTATGTCAATTCTTTGGTGCAGAGGCCACAATGTATCAAACGGTTTTCCATTTTTTTGTAGTTGTTTTGTATGGATTTAGATTGATGTCACGCAGAAATACATGGGAGGGAAAACTTCCTTTTTTCTTTTGATCTTTTTTGTTTATCTTTTGACAGGTTTCTGGAGATGAGGCCTACTTTTGACTGTCACCCTCCTAGGCCGACGACTTAGGTGCAGATGCACATGTGGGGTGAGATGATGCCAAAGAGGGGCCAACCGGAGTATCCAACCATGATTTCAACCCAGGCACTATGGCTACTAGCCAGTGAGGATGAACACGTGTTTATCTTGGTGTCATCTCCTTACACGAGGATGGATTGGCGGTAGTGCCCCAACATCCTCTTCACACTGAATGAGACTACAGACAATAGAGGTAATATTAGTGTTTTTTTTTTAATTATTATAGTTTCATTTCATTGTCTTAATTAATTAGAATAAAATTTATTCTAGCACATTATTTAACTTGTTTTATTAAATTATTTAATGAAATTGTCTAATTGTTGTTCTATACTATATATTATGTAGATATTTGAATAGTTTTTGGGGACACACCTCCTCCCCCACCGGATGAAAATGTGGAGATGACCGAGACTAGAGTGGGTGAGGCACATCCTCAGATACAGATGGGCATGGGCATGCAACCACATAGGGGTTCTATTAGATTCAGGATGGAGTAATATGAACAACTCTATAGACTTTTAGTTTGGGAGGGAGTCTACCCTACGACAACTATAGGTAGCAAGGTAGATCCTAGGATCCTAGAGCTCTTGAGGGATTTTCTAGAAAATATGATGAGTCTTATGCGTTATATTATCAGAGCTACAGGGGTACTGACTACAACAAGGAGGGATGGGCATGCAATAGATACACATGAGTCTTTACCTAGTATTGCCCCATCAGATCATGATGATGATCCTTTTGGTGATCAATGTGGTGATCCTTCTAGTGATCATTTAGATACACAGTCTTAACCCAGACGTACTACCCCATCAGATCATGTTGAAGGTGACGATGATCCTTTTGGTAGTACCCCACCTTCTCATCATTTAGCTCATGATTACCCACTGCCTCATGTTTCTCCTCTGAGAGCAAACCAACCACATTCTGCTCCACCTCATAGTTCTACTATTGAAGAAATTTATCATCCATCATCTTTTGCTACAGATTAGGCTACCACTACTATTGTTGTATGGTATTTTGCTATAGAATAGGCTACCACTACTACTATTGTATCATCTTCTACTATAGACTAGGCTTCCACTACAACTATTGTCTCATACATTTGACTTGATGTAGTTATTTAACTTGTTTCTCTCTCTCTCTCTCTCTCTCTCTCTCTCTCTCTCTCTCTCTCTCTATATATATATATATATATATGATGCATTTTTTTGTTCATGTTGATGTACTTAATTTATATGTTGGTTTTGATGTGTGTATTGTTAGGTCATGTTAGATATGTTCATTTAATGTGCTTGCAGATAGATGTGCATGTGATAGAAATTATTTGACATGAGATATATATTTGAAGATGTGTGTGGTGATGATGTTAGATTATAATGCTTCTGTTTTGTTAGAAGTGATCATGATGATGATGCCTTGTTAGATTATTATATTTGTGTGCTAGCAAATAAAGTTTATATGTGCAAGAGGTGTATATAATTAGATTATGTTAGCGAATTTGAATGTGTATTTTAGATGATGTTTATGTTTGTTAGATGGTTATCATCATGATGCTTATTTTTATGAAATGATATTTATTGTAGATTATATATTGGTGAACTTATATCAAAATTATATATATGAATTACATGCAAAACTACCAACTTAAAAAAAATGCAAAGATAATTTTATAAACTACAAAGATTAATATGGTTGAAACTATAATTGTAAAATTATCATAAATATTTTTCTATTGCTTAGATAGTTCATACATATTGATTCTAATGTAATTAGTAAAATATTTCAATACTCGCAAGGAAAAAAATTTAATTAGTTATTAATAAGATGAAAATGTGTAATTCATTCAATTGTTAATATTAAATATTAATCATAATAAATTATTTAAAAATACAATTTAAATAATGAAAAATTACACGTGGTCTATATATAGAGATGGAAAACCACTATAGATCCATCTTAATCACAGATTTATGAAGCACTAAAAGAGATTAAATCTTTTAACATGTACATGTTTTTCAAGTTTTGCATTCTAAAAAGGTACTTTCATATAATGAGATTTGACCCCTCTAAGCTCTTGGTAGATACATTGTTAAGATGGATCGATATTGTTTTATAAAATTCAATCTATTGTTAAATTTGAAAAAGCTTAAGTTAGAATTTTTTATAATTAATTTAGATTTAATATAACTTAAAAATTTATATTTTCATAAAATTTAATTTATCGCTAAAGTTATGAGAGTTTCAAACAATTTAAATTTAATATTTATAATGACTCTTACCAATTTGAATTAAATTTTTCTCTCTCTAAAGATGAGGAAGAAATTAAAAAGAAGACTTGTGAAGTTACTTGTAGTTGGAGATTTTCTCTATTGGAAGTTCTTCCTTAAAGAGACAAGTGAATTTTTTTCTAGTAATAAAGATATAACATTTTGGTTCTTTATTTGCTAGTGTGGTTTAGATTTATCTTTTTCTAATAATAAATATGAGTTAAATAATACAAAAATCACACTATATTAGATTTGACTTATTGACAAATAATATATTTAATTATTTCTTAATGAAGAACTCAAGAAATATTTTTTTTTTCACATTCTTATGACGTGATAGTCACTAAAATTTATGTTTTCACATTTTTTCTAGCTAATACATAATGTTTACAATGAGAAAGACATGTCTACTTTAAATAATTTACTTATAAATACATAAAAAATATATATTTATTTTACATAATATAAACTGGAAAGAAAAACACATCACGTCTATTAGAAAGTCAAAAAAATGTATCTTAATCACCATCAAACTAATAATAATTTAATTGTTAGCCATGAAATATTTATTAATTCAACTTTTATTTATAATTACCATTGAAAAGAAAAGCCAAAACTCTTCCATATCCATGAAGAAAAAATTAAAACCTCTCATGCATCCACATAAGCCCATTTGTTTCTCATGTGGTTCATAAAAAGATGTCTAGTCAACATTTTACACATGCAAGTAAGACTTCATTTTAGTTTACATAATGTTGCAACAACTAGAATTTAAATAAAGTAAACATGAGTTTACCTCTCATGCCAAGAATTTACTCTTACATATTAATACCCAATTTTTTCATTGTTAAATTCCTCAAAGATTTATCACTACATGATTTATATTGATTTTGATATCAACCTTAATATAAAACATGTAAAATGATTAATAAATCGATAAGTATCTATCTAATTATACATTCATTACCTTTAATTCATTCATCTCAACCATTTTATGTCAAGTAGCGAAGAATCAACTTATTTTATCGAAATCATGGAGTGCTCGTGTGAACCTTTCTAGAATAAATCTTCAATGTTGTTTCCAAATTCCCTATTTTCTCATTTTTAGGATATTCTTCCCATTTTCCTACTTGAGAAGGATTGTCACCTTGAATCCTTATTATTATAGATAGTGTACACCATGTTTTAAACATTTGTATTTATAGAGATATGTTGTTGTAGTAGTCGTCGCAACAACCCTCACAAAATATACACCCCTTCAAAATTTTGGGACCCCTCGCACCAAGTCGATACCTTTCACTTGCTTCTAAAATCCTACCTCGACATCTTGGAACTAAGCCAAGGCTCCTCGGTTTCTCCAAAACCCAAATTTTCGGATTCAAAGTTAATTTTTCTATCTAGGTCGCAGGTTGCATGGAATAAGCTATCATGTGCCAAAAATTCGCGATCTACGACCTGCCCCCTTTTAACTAAGTAAAGTTTCTAAGTCACAACTCATAATTTGCAACCTTTCGTTTACTATGCGGCTATGTAAATACACGGTTGAGTCACTAGGTTGTAATAAACCTCCTTGCTCAATCATGCGACCCATGTGACCTTGCGACCTCGTCCTTAAGAGGTCACTGGGTCTCTAGGTCACTGAGTTGTAAAGAGAGGAAGAAATGTCCAATGTGACCTTGCGACTTGTGCAACTTAGTGAATCCCTTGGGCTTCACACCTGCAACCTCCTTAATATACAACCCACTAGTCCACCAATTCATTTGTTGAGTTTAATTGGAGCGCTCGACAGAAAGAAAGGCTTGGTGACTGGAATACGTGCGCAACTTCCTCCAAGTAGGTGGCCTTTCCTCTCCCCTGCAATCATTTCTCTTTTTCATTTATCTCAATCTATCATCTGACCATGTTCCTTCCCTGTTGGTATGGTTTTTATCCACCTTCCATGTCCCCTTAACTCATTTTTTCCCTTGCAAATCGTCCAATTGACTATTTGTCCATATAACTCTGTCTCTACCCAGGTAACCAAGCCCATCTCTTACCCATTCTTGATTTCACTCTTAGTGACTTAGATTTTTGGATTTAAATAAGCCATAAGGCCACATTTCAAGCTTCAAGCCCCACGAACAAAAATTGTGATAGGAAAACTCCCCCATCCTCATGACTAGCCCGGCCTCGCAACTAGCTTGACCTCGTAACCTCCATTACCACACGACTTGTGATCCCGTGACCTTGCGAATATTGTGACCTATTCACACATGAAACTTTTGCAACTTACGACGCCGCGACTTGTCCAAATATGTGATCTAAACATCCAATTGCCAAGTCGCTTGTCTCTTCTCTAATTTCTTGTAATCCAATGACCTCTACGACCCAATGACATCTAATGGAAAAGTGTCGTCCCCTAGACTTTTATTAGTGCTTTGAAGCATTGATTCATGATTTGCTTTTGGGTTTACGTTATTCATGTCATCTCTCTCATCATGAGATTGCTTGTTTGACAAGTCATGAGACACCAACCTTGAGTGTATTTCAATATCCTCTTTCTTTGGAGATGGTACCTTTGGTAGCCAAGCCTTCCTAGAAGAGCACTAAAAGCAAAATTCCAGAAATCTATTAAGGTTCATTGCCTCCTATTTACAGGGATACAACAGACAACCTAAAAAAGGCTACCAAACTCTCCTAGTTTGACATTTATGCATATTTTTCTAAGCAAGACATCTCGAAGGACCAGGAAGACTTCCAGGTATATATCAACTTTAAAAGGTCTACGCTCCATAAAGTGGCCTCACATCTACTTGTCTTCCCATGCACAAAAACCATCGATTAGATTATACAGGACATAGAAACAAATAAGTGGGTAGTAATAACTTAGATAGGTGAACTTTTCACAACCATATCTTCGATAGACATTGCTACTTATTATAGGTTTCCATATACGGACGAATCATTCCATATCAAATCATTTTCAGATTTCCTGGTTCCAACTAAGGAAATTTTATGGACATTCTGGCAAGACCCTTCTAAGTTCTGGGTAAATAATTATCAAGTGTATAGGATGGATTACCTAAAGAAATTATACCAACTAATTTTCACAATGATGAATCAATTGTATGACAGGCATGGCATTGATACATTTACCGAGACATGGCTCCCTATCATGTATGCGATTGTCGCTAGAGCTACAATATTAAATAGGGCTGATATCTTGGCTTCCACATTGAGGACTAACATACATGCATTGAAACATCTGGAGGCAAACCAACCATCATAATTCTAGATGGCCTCGTACCTATTAGATGTAGTTTGTGCAATATGTTTTTTCTACCATTGGAGTTACAACTGGACTACAACAACAGAAAAACCTATGCACCAAAATTATAAGATATTTTAGGACCTAGGCTATAAAAGTATAAATGAGTCCACCTCTGAGACATTCATCGCCCCATTATACCAGTTCCACTTTAGAGAAGATCCTCCTTACATGTCAAAGAGGGCTATGGAAAGTATCACCAATGTAGGAGATTGGTTCCCTATCTAGGAGGGTGCCTTCATCAGGGTCTTTGGCTCATATAAACCACCTCATGCACTTCCCAGGTTCACCACAAAAAAATTATTGCTACAGGAGGTATGTTATCAAATGATTGTGAGTTTTTCAAAGACGCTGAACAAGGGAGAGAAGAAGCCTTAGCCCACCTTCCTCCTCACTATTGGGGCATATACTGTTGAAAGATTGAAGAAAGTTGAGGTGGAAGATGAGGAGATAAAGAGATTCCATTTAGTCACCTTGATTCACCATACCTATGACCCCAAAAGAGTGGTAGAAACTCATTGCAAGAAGGCCAATTTTAACTGGTCATACTTGCATACTAGGCAATCTGATGAGGATAAAGTCAGAAATTGGTACAATGCGACTAGAGAGTCCATCCCAAGTGAAAAACAAGAAACGGAGGATGAGCAAGTTGAGCATTCACAAGAAAACATGAGCCTACAATATAGGTCAGCCTTGCTTAAGAGAAGGAAAGAGAAACAAAAGATAAGAGGGAAACTAAAGAAGCATAAAGGAGAAGAAACAAAAGATGCTCTTAGTGAACAAGATGAGGGTGAAGATGACGAAACTTTAGAGGAGAGAAATATGATCTTAGCAAGGAAAAATTGGGATATGAAGAGAATAAGAGGAAGAAATACGGATGTCAAAGAAACTAGGAGACCAACAACTCGAAGACAAACCATAGAATAAATGACAGGAAGAAGAAAGAAGAAAGAAACAAAAGGAGGAAGACCATATGAAAAGGGAAGAAGAGGAATGGAGTTCTCGGGAGAAAAAATGAGAGAAGAAGTGGAAGCAGGAAAAACTGGAAGAGAAACACAAACAAGAAGAAGATATCAAGAAGAAACTAGAACAAGAAGAAAAATAATATAAGAGACTAAAGGAAGAATTAAAGAGGAAGGCTAAAGAGGAAAAGAAATTGCAGGAAGAAGAAGAACTAAAGACACAACAACAAGAGGCCGACAAGAAAGCTCAACAAGAGCTTGAAAAGCAACAACAAAATCAAGAGATCAAAGTGTAGGTTGAACTTCCCCTGATAGATGTTCCTCAATCAAATCACATAACTAGAGGGCCTTCCTAATGAAGTGGAAGAGAAAGTGATGGACCTAAGCAGAATTACCTTTGATCAAGGCAATTATAAGGTCATGCAAGAAAAAAGGAAATATTATTTGAGGAACCCTACGGAGCCTCTGTCCATGACCATGGAAAAGGAGATCATCCTAGACACCACGATAAATCTTGAGATGATCATATCAACTGGGAAAGCCTTTGTGACTTCAACTGAGTTGAATGTGGGAAGAATGAGCAAGAAGATTGTGAAAATCCAAGGCAAGATCCATGGATCTGATTGAAGAGATTCCAGAGAAGAAGAAGATAAGAGGAGGATAGAAGAAGAGAATATAACACTTCACTTGGTCCACTCTAGAATGAAGGAATTGCAGCCCTCAATCAAGGAAGAATACGAAACTGTGAGATAAGAAATGGAACTCATCTATGAGAATATTTCGAAGTTGCATCACACTGTGTCCCCTATCCTAGCCATATAGGTTGACATGAAGGAAAAATACTCCATTCCGAAACAATCTATTACAACTCTTGACAACATTCATGAGCGAACAAATAAGTATCCAGAGAAAATGACAATTCTCCTGAAGAAGGATTATATTACCACCTGAATGAAAAAGTTCACGTACACATTAAGATCTAATCACAATATAAGTTGGCAAGGGATTTTGATAGAGTTCTTGCTTCTTACAGACATCTTCTGAGTGGGTTACAGTTTATGATTGAAGTTTATGGGGTTTATTCTATAGGAGTAGTTGGAGAGGGAAGGAAGCATGATGAAATTTATAGAAGGTTCAAGAATTTCTCGACCCTTTCATGCAAGCTCCCAACACAAGTGAGTTTGTACACGAAGCTAGTAACTCTAGGCAATCAGATCAAGGTCAAGAGAAACTTTCTCATTGCAGATGCCCTTGAATGCCTCCATAGACATGATGAAGAGCAACAAAAGGTGACCCCAATAGCCTCTGAGTACAAGATTTGGCACATGTACCTCATGGATTAGTTGCACATAGATGTCCAAGAATTGTCTATTACTAAATGGTTAGGGTATAATTAATTTATTTTGTGTAGAATAAAAAGGTAGAATAGAGTAGAACAAAATTGGAGTTTGAAAGGTCATGAGGAAGTCCAAGAGTCATGAGGAAGTCTAAGAGTAATGGGTAGACCAAAAGTCACCCTCTTTTCTATAAATATACCCTCATGGCACATTATAAAGGAATTTTAGATTTGGACTTATTCTAGTGCATATTTTTTTGAGAACTCATTCTCTTTTAATGAATGCATAGAATAATGGTATATTTCCACTGTTGGATTCGATGAAGACCTTGTATGTTGGTGCCATGAATATTATCATATTAATGAATTGAAAGTTCCTATGAGCTTTGGTGTACTATTTTCTCATGTATCTTGTGGTGCTGTGAGTTATTCCTTGCAATACGTGAATGGTATATGATATGATGGCCTTATGCTTATGTCAACAAACTGTTATATTGATATTCACATAGTATATTTGTGGATTGTGTTCTCGTTTGTGTTTTCAATTGTTAACAATTATGAACTCATTCTTGGTTGATAAATTTATGTCTTATTTATGTGTGGTCTTATTTAAAGTCTTTCTAACAATGATTTTCTTAGGATTCATACTTTGAAACTCTGTTGTTGTTATTTATAGTATTTGTTTGATTGGGTATTCATCAATTACTTACTTGCGTTTGTTGAATTTTATACATTCTGCTTAACTGATATTCCCTTCCTTGTCCAAATAAAACTTTAACCAATGAGACAACAATCAAACCTACATACCAGACAAGATCCCTAAACCAAATAGTGTGGAGTCTAATTGGTATACTACTCTGGCGAGATCTCTCAGATGTTGGAAATAAGTTCTAGCCCGTCAACAGGTTTGGCACTAGAAGGAGAGATAATGACTAGCATCAACACATGTCCTTGTCATGAAGCTTCCCATTAAGATATAAATCAAAATCATCTTTCTTCCTCTGAAATGCCTTTGCATCCCACCTTTTTTCCACCTTTCAGAGATCTCCACCTCGAGGACTGTCAACCTCCTCCACTCGAGCATACTCCTATGGAAGAGGAACATCCTCTCTATGAAGTCACATATGACCAGCTGAGGGATTTTCACCATATTACTTAGGAGTTTTCTAAATGTTTGAAGTGAATCCCTACCACAAGTTCACTCCCTAGCCCACACACTTCCAAACCTCACCATACCCATCAAGGTGGCTTGGTTAATTTTCTACTACATTTTATTGCGATGATATTGGATGAATATGTGGATGTCATTGAAAGACTCTCGATTGAAGGATTGGAAATCCCCCTAGGATTGAAGAGACAAGGCCCTAGGAGAATTTTTATAGGAGGTAATAACCAACAATGATAGGATAATATATAGGGAAATAATCAACCACTGTCGAAAAATGTTGGGGTCAATAGTAAACCACGTACGAGAAACCCTGAGGTGATCTAGAGGCAAAGCAATGATGAGAATACTAGAAATTGAATTAATATTTATAACATAGATCCCCCTTGTAATGAGAGACCTATCAGGTTCCTGAGGAACTTTGGAAATTTTAGAAATGACAGTTTCTTTAGGCATTTAGGACATTTTAGGATCCCTTGAGGTAATGGCAAACAACCACCTCACACTAGTGAAGGGTCTAGGTTGGGCACTAAAAGTGATTCTGAAGGCAACACCAACCATGTCATGTTCCATATGCCACCAAGAGATAACCTTTGACAACCTTTATGTTGGATGGCTTAGTCCCCTTTAGTCATCCAATGTCCTCTTCATGACATGCCTCGTCACCTTGAGAAACATCTCCTAAAGTTTGACCCTGAAAAGGGAACCATGATTGAAGATCATTTCAGTAACTTTTACTTAGCCTTGCAAATGATGAGGGTGAAGTATGATGATGTTGCTTATAGGCTCTTTCTGTACACCCTATATAATAAAGTCGTTACATGGTGCCACTCCTTGTTGGTGGCCTCCATACACAATTGGGATGAGTTCTGAAATACCTTCCTCAAACATTTCTCCAAAGATAAGACCCCATCTATGCTCCTCACTGAATTAAGAACTTTAAAGTTCCATAAGAAGGAGAAGGTAAAGGAATTTAATCAGTGATTTAGCACCATTTTGAATAAATTCCTAATTCATGTGGTTCTTGATGATTCTATCACTATTTATTATTACACCAAATCCCTCCCATTTGATATTGATGTGTTTGTCCAATGAGAGGCTAAAGCTACTTTAGTGGAAATTGAAAACTTCATCGAAGCTCTCATTATAGAAAAGGATTTGTTGTCGATAGGGGCATTTGAGCATGATAATAGGGAAGGGTTTAAGTTGACAAGTAAGAAGGCCTGGGCCTTAACTGGATAGTCTAGTGATAAGGATAAGGATTCTTTCAATTTTGAGGGGTTAGCTAAATCCTTAAAGAAGTTAACTAATAAAGTCTTTGAATTGAAGAGGAAGACTAGTGAGAGCTCATCCAGTAGTAAATAAGCTAAACCTTTCTTTAGGAAGAACGCCAATTCCCCTGCAAAATCAGCTCAATGCTCCAATGCGAGTTTCAATGTAGAAGTGGTAGGTATGGAAAACTACTACACCTTTCATTAAGATGCTCATTCAGAAAAAACATGTTCGTAATGGATACACAATATGACTACAGTAGTTTCCAATATGCTTTATGAGTGGACCATTGGAGCTAATGAGGAATAATCCAATGACCCCAAGGAAGAAGCCACTCCCTTAGATGTGAATGCTAGTTCCGCTGTTTTAGTATTTGAGGTCATTCATGGAGTGGAAGTCCAATCTATCCAATAATTCAACATAGGATACACCCCTCCCCTAAGCTACCAAAGACCTATAACCTGAGGAGTAAGAGGTCAGTACCAAATCCTACATTGGAGGAAAAGAAGAAGGAATTATTAGGAAAAATTATTCCACCGAACAACTCAAATCAACCGTCAGTCTCCACCCCCAGTAATTCGTCGAACCAAACTCGAAAATATACTTCGGTCGGTGGTAAGGGCACTTCCTCGATTCCCGAAACCTCGGCTAAGCCTGTGCAGTCCCCTTCCATACGTCAAGAATCTATAGAAGGCAATGCTAAGTTAGACGTAGGGTACAACGTCATTGAAGATATGAAGAAGATGTTGGCCAATATTTCATTGTATGAGCTTGCTAAGATAGCCAGCCAACATGAGTTAATTATTAAAAAATTCACTACCTCATGAGCATTCCTCCACTAACAAGTCCACTTCATCCTTGAAATATAGATGACTAGGCCACTCCCATACCTTAGCTAACCTCCAATCCATTGTTAATGTCTTAAATGAAAATTCAAGAGCCTCAACCCTCCCCTCCGTTTCTCCTAATGTTTGAAATACTTAACTACAATGTGCACAATTGTCTTGTTGATTCTGATGCATCAAATAATATCATGCCTTTATTAGTCTCTAAAAAGTTGAACATCTAGCCTAATGTTATAGCACCATTTACCACCCTTGGTAATTTTGATGCTTTGGATTGTGGCCTGGGGCAACCCTTCGCTTTGAGACTTGGTCCAAATTCTAAAAAATAATGTTTTAAATCCCATACGTTGTTTTTACCTGTATAAAAAGCATGTATACACAGGTCAGTCTATACCCAACCCACGTATATGTGTTAAAACATTAAAAAATATATAATCTCCTTAAATTTGGGTGGAGTTTACAGGTTTTACCTATTACTCAGCTACTCTAGCCCATGGCCCAACTATTTCCCAACTTAAAAAATGAATTTGGATAAGGATAAATAGACCTCCATGGGAGGGCCTAAGGGAGGATAAAAGATTAGATATTGATGTTATAGTTGATTACATCCCTAATAAAGTCTAAAGAAATCCATGTGCCTTCTCCACTCCCAAGTCATAAGAAACCTCTGTTTCCTTCTTGAGATGTCCTTCATCCCTTTATGACATCCTTTTGTATGCCTACGGAGGAGGATTACTGAGGCCTCGGTAGGACAGATCTGGCAGATGGTTTCACTTGGAGCGGGCGGATGACTCAGGTTGTAGTTCTTTCATACTTTTTTTAGTTTACATCAATAAAGATGAGTTGTCTTGTTCTTGATGTTGATGGTCTTAATGCATTAATCTATGTTATGATTTGCTAATGAAATATTATATTAATTATTATTTTCTTAAATGATTATATGACCTAACACCTATATCATGAACATGATTTCTATTATTGTTGTTGTATATGATTTGCTTGAATGAGTTGCAAATTCTAAAACATTTGAAGAAGCAGAGGGTTTGGACCCTACAGGAATGAACTCAAACGTAGGACCTCCTGGTAATACCTCTTCTTCCTAATTCCGTAGTTTAAGTATTAGGACTACCTATTTGCATGTCTCTTTATATTGTATTCCCTTTGCTCTATTGGGGTTGTCAACCCAAGACCCTAGGGTGATTCTACCGGTAACAATCAATGACAATTTTAGTTGTAAATTTTTCAGATTTGGATCTAAGAAAACTTATTTGAAAGGGTAGATCAAATTGAATGTTTGAATGTTTTCTATGGTAACAAATATCTTTGGAAAAGAATCTACTCATGGCATAGGACTGTTACTCGCTTGACTTTCTGTCAAGCTTTTCTTCCTTCTCAATTTCTTAGGATTATCTAGGATATTGGGAGGATTCAAATGTAGATGAGCTCTAGTATGAATTCTTTTAGGAGTTAGATCTCTATAGTATTAAACACATGATTTAAACTATGCACAAATTTTACAACCTCAAAACATTTATTTCTAAAAAGTATATCTTTAAATGATGTTGAAATAAAGTTTTTTAACTAGGGAAAGAAAATTTCAAATGAAGGTATGTTCTTCCCCAATATGGTAACCAGGATGTTATCACTTTGTAATTTTTGAGGTTGTGGAAAAAATCAAGATGGTAACCACATAACCACTTTGGAAACTGGGAATCTAGCCCTTCCAGTTTCAAAGAGGGATCTCTCTTTATGATTTAAATTTGTTTGATTGAAGGTATTATGCTAGCTATTAAGTTTAGGTTTGGGTGTTTTGTATTGTTGGGTTAAAACTAGGAAGACAAGCCATTAGGAAAATGGAGTCACAGGCTTGAGGTGATCAAATACAGAGTTTATAGGCTAAAATTACAAGGAAGATTAGGAAAATTCACCGGCTCCTTTAAGATATATGGTGGGAAGGAGAGGAGAATATTTAGAGATCCAATTAAAAAACAGAGCAGTTAAGAATTCTGATTTTAATCTTGAGTGGAAAACATAGAAATTATTCTTAAGCCAGAGACAGAGTGTACATTCAAACAAATTATATTCTTTATCTTTTGTTGACGGTGTTGGACCCACCAACATGTCAAGGGGATATCCTTGGTAAAAAGTCCGAATTAGACCTCGAACTATTTGGTGTAGGTGTCCGAGCAATGGGCCATAAGATAATGCCTTGACCGCGATGTCGCACAGAGGTAATTAGGATCACTTTGTTAGTAGCAAGGATGTGACTTCTGAAGTGAGTCAAGGAAGATGTATGAGAGGTTCTAACACAAAAGGGGGCAGATAAGGGTGAAGGTGAGTTCCAGGTTGAAAGGGATCAACCCCAACTTGATTAGGAACACACAACAAAAAAGGACATACATAGCTTCCGGCAGAGTAGTCCACTCAGATGCAGTAGTCACAATGTATAAGGTAAGATAACATGTACATCACTCACGAATGAGTCCGAACAAGTGCAACAATTGTTACAATAAGGTTCATGTGAAAGGTTTGTCTGGTGTCTGGCAGAGCAGTGGAAATAGACGATGACAACATTAACAACATATACAACATATTTGCAACAAGATTCATATAATTGCATGTGATTCAGTTCATACACAAATATGTAAGTTAAACAACATATATCATTAAAGCAACAGGAGTAGTCCAACTACAATAACAACATATGCATGAAAACATGCTGGCTCTTATTATATAAAGTGTAATTTCCAATCATACAATACATCCATGTAAACCTGCTAGCCCCATCAGTGAAACATTATAGCCACATCTTCCTGCTCCTCCAAAGAGATGTACTAGCTCCGTGTAGTGGAGAAGCCAAGCCACGTTAGAATATTGTCCAAGCTTTCTTCAAGATAGTCTTAATAGAAACTTGGCTGACCAAAAGCCTATACAATAAGTTACGAGGGACTATTTATAGCAAAGGGTGGGGTGACCCTTGACATCCCCATTGTGACCATTCAACTACCCTCATGACTCTTCACCTACCCTATGACTATTACATCCACTATTGAGACTTGACTTACACTTGACATGCCAAAACATTACAATGCACATGTACCCATGTGAACAATTGCTTGAACAAACCAAACTAGACATCATTCTGAATTAGACAACCATAGAAGTACAACTCCTCGACATCCTCATGTTGACCAACGGTAACATATTGATGCCAAGATTGGTAGTCCTTGATGGTGTCCACATGTTCTACTGTGACATCTGTCTAAAACCTAAACCTTGCCTCCATAACATCTGGGTATAGTTCTTAGGTTCCTCTGTCCAAATCGTCTGAGAGCATGTGCATCATTGTCTTCAATGTGGCTAGACCAACAACGTACTTGCACATGATGTTTGCACCAATATGCAAGTCTGGGCTGGTGGCGGTGCACATCAACTTGTTGAAGTACGAGTCAATCTCCTGTTGTACTTGCTTCTTTGTCCTAGCCTAGGTGAGAGTCCCAAGTGCTGGGATCACATGAGTGTGCACTATAACATCCATGCTCTTGAATACTCGTTCATGGGAAGCCTGTATGCTAGTGATGAGTTGTGGTAGGTCTTCATAGTTCCAGATTTGACTCTGGATACGTGATTGCAGCTCCAGTGCATTGGACCTCATCATCTTTGTCAAGTGAGGTAGGGCTCCCTTGTGCTTCATCATCCATGATTACATGTTATCAACAATAGCATGTATGTTCTTCAAGATGTGTGCTCTTCTCACACATCGCTTCTACCATCCATGGAGATGGACGACTACTTGGTGCATGGTACCAAACTTGGAATATAATGCTCGGATAACTATATCAAGGGATAATATTTCATCTAGTATTGCCTTCTTCAGTTCAACTCAGGCCGACATTGTCACCAAGTTTCCTCTTTCTTGGCCACCTATAGTTCCTTCGCCAGTCGCTCATTCTTAGCTATGAGGAAACGAACACTTAAGTTGGTGGCTTTAGCATACACTCTAGTTGCATCGGAAAAGGTAGTTAGATGCTTGTGCACATTAGCCATGATCACTTGTTCTTAAACTTGCGCAGGGGGTGTTTGGTGCTTTGGAGTCAGTACTTTCTGAGACTATACAACTCTGTGATGAGATTAGTTAAGGGAGATGTTGTGCATCTCTACCTCCAGTTGACCACCAAGGATGTCAATACTTCCTTGGTCATCTGAGACTTTCTCATCATCTGGATGTGAAGAAGTGGGTGGATCGACCTCCTTGTGTTGAGGCATGAGGTTGGTGTCCTATTCCAACTCCTTCTGATCCATTTCTGCATCCAACTATTCCAATGCCTATTGTATCTTATGAGAAAAGTCTTGGCCCTGCAATGGTTCACCCTATTTGCCTAATGCTAGCTGTTAAGATGAATCAACTACTTGTAAGGGCATCGCTTCATCTGTCTTCATGCGATGCGTCCCCTGTTGTATCTATTGTTGTTGTGCTTCCTTCTCTTGTTGGCAAATCTCTTGTTCTTTCCGAAGTTTCTCCCTCAGCCCATGGAAATCCTTATCTACTTATTCCATTTTCTTCTTATACCTATGCCTTCACGTGATTCTCTTGTCGCATTGCTACATCTTTTCCTGAATAGACATAGATGCTTGTTCTACAAGTGGATCTGCTCAAAACTTGTAGATTTTCTCCTCCTCCATGTAGTGCAAAATTTTCTTCTTCCGTTTGTTGCACATAGGTATGCTTGGCTCTACTACCTCTGCTACTACTACTGCTGCTGGTGGTCTCCGTAATGCTGCTTCATGTTGCTTTGCTAACCACTCTATGATGAAGCTGACCTATTCATTGAGTCTAGAATAATTGTATCAACACCTCCATGAATCTTCCTCAGCCTAATGAAATGCCCCATGGATACAGTTGAACTAAACTCTCATGCAGTGATCCTTCACAATGTAATGTGGGTCATACGAATTGAAGCTTCGGAGGTCGAACGAGTACTTCTTCAGATATTATGCTTCGACATCCACTTATTTTATACTCCAGATCTCATATAACCCAATCCATAATAGAAGAGTGTGCCAAGGTTCCTACTTCTTTTGCTACAATCTAGCTGTCAATCTTGCTGAGGTATGATGCACTACTTTCTGCATGACAAGTACATCCAAGGAAAACTTTGGCAGCACATGCGGAGGCTTCTCTGCATTGAATATTTGGATGAAAGTGCCGGACAGTGAGGCATACCAATATTCAATGCCTAACAATGCCTCCATTGCTTCCTTTGAAATGCAGGGTGGATCTTGTTCAAATATTAACCTATACACTGGGGTGAAAAAATGGTCGAACAGTCGTATGATTACTCCCCTGAAGTTGCATTCAAACAACAAGTTGAAATATATGTTCACAATAGTCTCCATCAGTGACCATGCCCAGTACAAGCCCATAAACTCATGTTAGGCATAGACTACATCTAAGATGTAGGCGAACATGTAAATCTCTGCATGCATACCCTTGGGTGACTGTCGAGCCTGTGTGACTTGTTCCTTCAACTGACAAAGCCGTATGTTGGACCAATTGCATGGTCTCCCTTCTCTACCTAGTTGGTCCAATGCAATCACCTAACTTTGAGGAAAGGTTTTAGTGGTTTCTAGGCCACTCAGTGAACATTCAAATATGACCAAGTATTGGTATGCCTTCCTCAATATCTTTGTCTTGTAGATCTTGTTGGATTTCATCGTGAAACGAGATGGCTCCTTTACTCAATCCTTCAGAATATCTCTGGAATTACCTTTGCTGTTGGGAAAGCTAAATGGATGACTCATGACAGTTGCAGGCTCTAACATATGATACATGTCATCATAATCTCGTGCCCATAAGGTTGCAAGCTTCATCCCGCTGACACTACCCAAGGACATCATCTCAGGGTAAGTGTGGGAGATGATCTAGTGAATCATGTCCGTGCATGGGAACACGGAGTATCTGCATGCAATCCGGTACAAGCCAAACTTGTGAATATTCACGTACACCTAACGATCTTCGAAATGTTCCCCAAAAGTACCTACAAATGCTTCATTAACCTCTTGCCACTTTAGTTTGATGTCCTTTTATAGATACATCTTTGTATCTTCATAGATCGATAGGCTAGAGGACACCTACTGAGCTGCTGCTCTAGCTGCATATCCATTAGTGTATTGTGATCTTGTTCTCTTGGAATCCATTGAGATAGATGAACACCTAAAATATTTGGAAACAAGTAGCATGAATGGCAAGAAATATGTCAATGGAAACAAAGCAAATCTAGGGAAGGAAACAACACATACTTGGGAAACTAATGAGCAAGTTTGTGAAAACTTTACTAGGAGGCTGGGTGATTAGATGCCAGAATAGCACAAAAGGTAGTATGGGCTGTCTGGGAGGCAGGATTGGCTATTGGATCTATGAAATGCGCAATCTAGTCAGGAAGCTGGCTACTTGGATTGTGCAACACGTAATTCCAGTTGGGAAGGACTGCTGGCCCAGGGAAAAATTTGCACAATTTCTTGGGCCAAGCAACCATTTTCCTCTATAAATGCACAAAAAATTCTTGGAGGCTAGTGCTAGGCAAGAATGCACATTTCTTGGGAGGAAGGTGAACCTTCCTTCACCAGATTGCGCAAAGCAGCCTTGGTGAAGGCAGAGCCCGGGCCAAGGTTGGCCTGACTTGCCGATGGGCAACTAAAAGAAGCTAAGACAATAAATGCACACGGACACTAACTGATAGAAGAAGCGATTGACAGTGCATGCAAAACATGAATGAAATATTCAGCAAACATATAAACATGCATGTGGGTGAGGTAATTCGCTAGTTGGGCGAACGTCCATGAAATTTTTTTTCATGCATGCAACAATAGTGAGGTAGCAACAAAAAATAAAACAGAGCTAGGGAAAGCTAGAATACATGTAAATTATAGTAGGCATTAAAAGAAATAAAGCAAAAAGAACTCACACAAGCAGATACACCAAAAGCTACAAAAATACTGAAAAAGACAAGTTGAGGCCACTTATCCATGAATAGTTGAGCCAGATGTGTCGAAGAGTCCTGGATGTGCTATGGATTTCAGATCTCCAAGATTGATGTGGCTTTGATGCATTGAATAAATAAGTTTGGTCTCATGAGGCGCATACCACAAAACTAGGAAAAAGCGACACTTGGAGGGAAACTTCTAAAACAACTTTGCATGTAACCCGCAGCTGCTAAAAATAGTTACTTGAATCATGGGATAACTTTTTCATGTTGTCTCTTGCTATTCTAGGAAGAGAAAGTCATGCATGCATGCAAGTCAAGTTTCCTTGGTCTCGGGTGGAGCTGGTCAACTAGACTATTCATGCATGTAGTTGCTCAACTGCTTGGGAAAAATATGTATTCTTGGCTAGGAGCTGGGATGACTGCCCAAGAGGATTTTGCAATTTCTGGGTAGAACAACTAACTGCTACCAAGATTTTCACAAATCCTGGGTTGAATAGCCATGCTGGGGAAATTTGTGCAAATCCTGCTAGGAGTGTTGGCTGGCAGGATTGCATAATCCTGGAGCCCAGTAGGCTGCCACATCGGATTACACAATTTCTAGAGGAAAGGTTGCTTACCCTCCAAAAATGTGCAATTTTGAAGGGAAAGTTACTCAGCCGCTGCTGGATGAAGTCCGGGTGAACAACCTTTGAGGGGAATGGATCAACTATGATCGACAGGCTACCTTTGTGCGAGGAAAACAATGAAGATTGAGTACTTGGCTAACCAAGAAAAATTGTTGTGAAAGATTGGTAGGGAGGCTCCAAAATAGGTTAAGGAAAAATTTTGGAGGGTGGTTGTAGCCACTACAACATTTGGTGACACACTGGTAGAATTCCAACTCTCTGAATAGACCTTGTTCGTGAAAAGCAAGTTTAACACCTCCGGAAGTATTGTTAAATTCTCAATTCATCTTAGCTTCACACTAATTTGATTGTAAGATGTAGAATCTGCCAAACACTTGGTTGATCGACACACATTCCAAGCCAAGGCAACGCAGTGGTTTCAATTGGGGTTGAGGGGTATATAGGTGCACAAGTAGTATAGTCGTCAGAGTCTTAGTTGTATCTGTGGTGTTGGTAAACTGCGAGTAGGCCTGGATAGTGCCCTGGTGGAGTCACATAGGAACACAGGCATGGCTCTGCTACCAGTGAGCCTGGTCAGTACCCTAACAGAGTTACTTGCATCACCTCCCTATGGAGGAAGCCTTTCTCTTCTTTTGCCTTATTCATTTTTCATTTTGAATTTTTTGACTTTTCATTTTTTTCCATTTTCATTTTCACTGTGCATAACACTTATTCATTTTAGAGGTGGAAGAGCAATCTTGATTTATTGAGAGAAGAGGAGGTTGTTCCAATAGAGAAGTAGTTTATTGTTTCTCTGACGTGCCTCTTAAGGTTTGTCCCCTCACCTTACTCTACTTGACTGAGCTGACAAGGTTTAACCAAAAAACAACCGACTAGAGTAGGTGACACTAGTTAGCATGCAAGCATTGTGTTTTCACCAATGTTCACTTTGAACAATACGTATTTTCCTTTGACGTATCATGGACTAAGAGTAACAAGTTCATCATATAGAGGGAAGATACAGATAGCCAAGTAGTTGTACCTCTAAAATCCCTCTTGTACTTTACCCAACTCTCTTCAAGAGTCATACATGGTTTCATGCAATACTAACCCACAAGTGAAACAAGCAAGCTAACAAACATCAAACCAAAGAAAAATCAAAAGCGAAAGTGAACGACAAGAAAGTAAGAAAACAAGCATGCAATCATATAACTGAAAGAAAAGACTACTCCTACTCCTACACTAATGGTGCATGGGCCTGATCATGTGAGGTGATACTTCCAATGTATCCACCGGTGCATTGGTAGACCCATGTTGGTAAAGGCTCGTTCCGCGAGCAACACAGTTGTGTGAACTAGCAAATAAGAAAGATATAACAATAAAGACAACCACACTCCATGTTTCAAAGTGCACATGGGACATAAGACAGTTCATATGCATGAAGGGCAGTCCGTGGACTTGTCATGGTACTGGGGGACACTATGTGCACCTTTGAAACACAAGTACATTCTTGACTATGACATGCAAGCAAATGAAGGAAGCAAAGATGACATTCTTGAGTGCTTGCAATGTAAGACTCCTCCAATGCATGAGAAATGGGATCATGTAGTTCGAGTGGAGGAAGTGTAATTTGTGTGTGATATGGATCTTCAATGCATACAGATGAGTGATGAGGGGCCTTGGTTGGTTGAAAAATCTCATGATTGGAAGTGAGACTAACCCCAAGAGAGCGAGGACTTGACATAACCATCAGCTCGGGCTGGAGTGCCTCGACAGTCTTTGGTTTCTCAACTTCATCATTAGGTAGATCATCATAAACTGGTGGCTTTGAAATATCAACTGCGATAGATTCATGATCATGATAAAAAATGAATGTAAATGGATCACGACCACCATGATCAGGAAAATCAATGAATTCATCGGCGTCCTCATGATCAGAAGAATGAAACAGAGGGTTAGATGGAAAGCAAACAAACTCATCCTTTGCATCTCTAGAAAAGACAAATGAAGGATCAGGTGGATCTTCAGTGAGTAACTTATCCTCTCCATTTTTGAATGATGGACTAATAACCGGTGATTCCTACGAGTGATCAACAATGGGTGCATCCATGGATGAAGACACACATGCAAAATCATGGATGGCAGGCTCACTAAAGAGGTTAGGAAAGAATAGAGGGGGTTCGGACGAAAGGGAATCATCCTTCTCCGAGTGTTGATGATCAAGCTCCCAATCCTACTCTTCATGAATGATAGCGCATGTTGGTTGTGAAACACCAAATCTATCAATGGGTTGTTCCTCATTCACAACAAGTGAAGAGTCTGGAGTGGATGAACACAAGACAACATCATTTGGAGAAACACCCGAGTTTGAAGACAGAGGTCATAGACAGGAATGCATATGAGAACTCAAAGGACTCACAACCAAATTTGTGCAAAAATTGAGTGAAGTGATGTTGGGAGAGTATGAAGGATGAATAGATGTGTCAATATTCTCTTCGGAATCACTTGGTAATGGTGGAGCTGTTGAATGAGAGGAAGGTGGACAAACAGTTGAGAAGTTGTCGTCATCCACATGAGATTGTGCAGCTCCATCAGTGAAGAATGTTGAGCGAGCCTTGATTTCAAAATTTCTCTTGGGATGGGCAGATTTATTAAGGAAATACTCGAACTAGTCCTAAAGATAATAAAACTTCATTTGATTCCTCCGAGCTTGAAATGATAAGTCAAAAAAGCGCTACCAAAAATCGATAACTGATTCATGTGGAGCCCTCCATTGTTGTAACACTTTCCAGTCAATATGTTCTAGATCAAAGTGATATAATGTGTCTCTAATGAGATCACAAAGGTACTCAAATGAGTGCGTGGTGTCAGCCGGTAGGCTGAGCACCCAATGGAATGGATATTCGTGAAGTGCATATGTAAGCAACAAACTAACCTGTTCGTCAGAAAACTCATCTTCCTCATGAATCATGGAAAGAAAGTTATGTAAGTGCTTAGGCCAGGCCACTTCGCCTTCACCATCATACATGTGAGTGGACAAGATATTGAAAAGCTTCCTCGTGATGGATACATATTCACGATTCAAAAAACGCCACAGGGGAAGAAAAGTGCAAGACTCCATGAAAGATATGCAAAGGTTCAAAACTGGATGAGTGGACACAACTTGTCATCAAACCCTTCTTCTAGTGCCAAAAAAGTTGATGGTGCTAGACCCAGCAACATGTTAAAGGCACCTACCTATTAATAAGTCCCAATTAGACCTTAGACCATTTGCTGTAGGAGTCCCAGCACTGGATCGTATGGTACTGCGATGTCGCACAAAGGCAAGTAAGATAACACTGTTAGTAGCAAGGGTGTGACTACTGCAGTGAGTCAAGGAAGATGTATGAGAAGTTCTAACACAAAAGGGGGGAGATAAGGGTGAAGGTGAGTTCCAGGTTGAAAGGGATCAGTCCCAACTCGACTAGGAACACAGAACACAAAAGGACATACATAGCTTCAGTCGGAGTAGTCCACTTGGATGCGGTAGCCAGAATGTACAAGGTAAGATAACACGTACAATACTCACGGATCAGTCTGAATGAGTGCAATGGTTGTTACAACAAGGTTCATGTGAAAGGTTTGTCTAGTGTCTAGTAGAGAAGTCGACATAGACAATGATAACATTAACAACATATACAACACATTGGCAATAAGATTCATATAATTGCATGTGAATTAGTTCATACAGAAATACATAATTTAAACAACATTTATCATTAAAGCAACTGGAACGGTCCAACTACAATAACAACATATGCATGAAAATGTGTTGGCTCTTATTATATAAAGTGTAAGTTCCAATCATACAATACATCCATATAAGCTTGCTAGCCCCATCAATGAAATGTTACAACCACATCCGCCTACTCCTCCAAAGAGATGTACTAGCTCCATGTAGTGGAGAAGCAAAGGCACATTACAATACTATTCAAGCTTTCTTCAAGATAGTCTTAGTAGAAGCTTGGATGACCAAAAGCCTATACAATGAGTTATGAGGTGGCACTTGACATTCCCTTTGTGACCATTCAACTACCCTCATGACTCTTCATTAGGGAAAATTTTAAGGGTGGAAATTTATCCTAAAGTTTAAATACCATGGCGAATCATATTAGTCCATAATATGAAATCTATAAAATGTTTGATTATATTTTTGTAAAAATATTCAAATGTCTCATAATTTTATATAATCTCTATATACAATTTTGGTGATTTTTAAGGTAAAATAGTTTTATACTATAAATCTTGGTCGAATCATTTTTAGAAAAATGGAAATTAACAAATCTTGTTTTTGGAAAAAACATGGAAAATTGGCCCACTTGCGAATATTAGCCATTAAAATTTTCCATGCTCTTCACCTGCTCTATCATTGTTACATCCACTATTGAGACTTGAGTTACGCTTGACATGAATCAACATTACAATGCACATGTACCCATGTGAACAATGGCTTGAAAAAGACAAACTAGACATCATTCTGACTTAGAAAACCATAGAAGTCCAATTGCTCGACATCCTCATGCTAATCAATAGTAACATATTGATGCCAATATTGGTAGTCCTTGATAGTGTCCGTGTGTTCTACTGTGACATTCATCTAAAACCTGAACCTTGCCTCCATAGCATCTGGGTACTCTACTTGAGCTCCTTTGTCCAACTCATTTGAGAGCATGCACATCATTATCTTCAATGTGGTCAAACTAGCAATGTACTTGTATATGATGTCTGAACTGATAGGCAATTCTGGGCTAGTAGCGATGTGCATCAACTCATTAGAGTATGAGTCAAGCTCCTATCGAACCTGCTTCTTTGTCTTAGCCTGGGTGAGAGTCCCAAGTGATGGGATCACATGAGTGTGCACTATAACATCCATGCTCTTGAATACTTGTGCATGGGAAGTCTTTATGCTAGTGATGAGTTGTGGTAGGTCTTCATAGTTCTAGATCCTACTTTGGATACGTGCCTGCAGCTTGAATGCATTGGCCCTCATCATCTTTGTAAAGTGAAGTGGGGCTCCCTTGTACTTCATTGTCCATGCTTGCATGTTATAAACAATAGCATGTATGTTCTTCAAGATGCGTGCTCTTCTCACACATCGCTGCTACCATCCATGGAGATGGATGAATACTTGGTACACGGTACCAGACTTGTGATCTAAAAATCACTCTTCAGTGATCTCAGTTAATTAATTAATGAATGAAGGTATTACAGACTCATGTGCTGGTGTGTGTCTATGTTATCTTAGGCAATGGATCGATCAAATTGCAAAATACACAGACATTGGAAAATGGAAAACAGTAAGAGAAAAACAGTAAGAAAATACAAGAACACAACAAATTAATAAGGAGCTCACCCAATCCTCTTGGGCTACGTCTCTGGTCCAACTTTCAGTGGTGGCCTTTTCTTATTATGTCTTTAAAGCAGAGTTTTTACAATGAGAAGCTCAATTTCAGTCTCCTGAAACAGATGATGCTTAGCAGGGTGGTTCTTGGATTCCCCAAGCCACTAGAGTGCACAGACTCTTCCTTACTAAGTCTCAATATCAACTGGTCTTGAATGGGATGAGTCCAATTTGGTACCCAGTTCCCGCTAGATATCCTCTCAGGGATTTCTCTAACCTCTCAAGCCTTCTGTTTGCTCGATGCTACCTTACTCTGCAGGTTAGCTCGACTCTTTGTTTTCCGCTTCTTGCTTATTCTCTATTCTGTCTCTCTGTCTCATTGTCTCCTTCTTTCTTACAGTGCTCACTTGCTTGTTTCTGTTCTCTGCCTGTTCATGTCTTAAAGTCAATTTGTCTCATGATTGTTCGCTTCCTCTTCCACCCCTTCAAATATCCTACTATTGTTCATTTGGATTTCCCTGCCTCTGCGTCATTTCCACTTTGTTACGTCTCACAGGGAAGTGGCCACTTGTCCTCTCACAAACTGCACCAACTCTTCCTCAAATGGTTTGGTATTTCGGTTACATTGTGTAATGATTCATCTGCCAACTCAACAGTAAAATTAGATATCAAACTTTTATACGCTGCAACTTAATCCTCCCTCTAGATCCAGTCATTCATCAGGCGTAATCTCTGTCGTAAGCTCTAGAGCCCCCAGATCCTACGGTGTTCACTCTTATCATGCGGTTGACTTGCTTGATTGTTAGCCCGCGATGAGAGGTGGTTTTCTCTCTCATCCACTGGACAAGCTCATCCAATGTGTGGAATTGCTCGTTCTCCTGCTAAATCCGCTTACTGCCCTACAGTTTCCTGACTTCCCATTTGACCAAGGGCTCGGGGCTTTTCCTTCTCGAGGGGTTTTGCCCAGCTAAGCACTAGTCATGCATCATAAACGAGTTCCAGAGTTCCTAACTACTATTTTTTGTCCCGTGCTGTCTCCATGGGCCTCAGTCTATGCGCTTTGACCGAGGTCCTCGTCATTCCTTGCTGGCTACAAACTGCCACTGTCTAGAGGTATTCCTGATAGCTCTTTGTTCACAAGTTTTTTGAAGTCTGTCCTGATTTGATATAGTCATAGAACTTTGAGAATTTTTATGAATCCAATTTGGATCACAACCTTCCCATTGAAAGAGCTTTTGGACCACCAAAAGTTGGTTTTCAAGCATCGACTAAGTGAGGGTAGAATTGTCTCACTTGTCCAATCTCTATCCACTTTGCACTGCTTGGCTTTGAACCCTTGAGCCCAACTCTGAGGTACTCAACATCTCCCCTGCGCATCATCCTCACCCTTCTGTCTAGAACTGTGTCTTCCTGCAATTCATTAAGATATTCAGGTAACAGGTCATCAACAGAAGGCAATTCACTCTATTCTATGGGATCTTCAATTAGTAAAGGTTCAAACAATCTCAAGCAATCTGCATTTATGATTGAGTAGATGTGCATGTAAGCTGGTAGATCAAGGTGAAAAAAATTCTCACAAATCTTCTCAAGTATCTTGAAGGGTCCATACCTGATAGGCTTTAGCATTTTACCTCCACCTTGCATCCTGTCCTTGTTGATATACAGCCATACTTGGTCACCAACTTGAAAACTATGCTCCATCTAATGCTTGTCATGCCTTTCCTTGTATTTGGCTTGGTTCTTTTCCAGTTGTTCATGTACTGCCATGTGGATCTCTTGGATCTGTTCAATGAACCTAGTTGCCCTATCCACATCATTGTGTCCCTCAACTGTGGTGTCTTTACCAAAGACAAAATTCAAATGAGATCTTGGTGTGAAACCAAAACAGGTCTCAAAAGGAGATCTCTGTGTAGAAGAATGTTTTTCTCTATTGTAAGCATGCTGCACATAACATAAATGTTCATCCCAAAGCTTAGGATGCTTGCTGCAATATCCCCTGAGTAATTGGATCACTGTCCTGTTAACTACTTCTGTCTAGCCATCAGTTTGTGGATGGAAAGTTGTTCTTTTCTTCAGTTTAGTGTCCATCAGCTCCCACAGACTTGACCAAAACTTCCCCACAAATCAGGTGTCTCGATCAAATACAATGGAAGTGGGTAATCTAAAATGAACCAATACATGTTGAAAGAACAATTTTGTAGTTTGTTCAATTGTAATTTGTTTATTACAACGTATCAAAATACACATTTTGTTGAACCTATCCACAACAGCATATACATAATCATGACCTTTCCTAGATTTAGGCAGTCCTCCAACAAAATCCATGGAAACACTTTCCCAAGGGTGAGAAGGAACTGGTAATGGAGTGTACAAGCCTAGTTTTCTATTGCTGTGCTTTCTTTTTGCACACATAGTGCACCCTCTTACATATCTATAAATTTTCTCATTCATTTTTTGCCAATAACAAAATCTTTGCAGCTGTATAGTTGTTTTACTTACCCCAAAGTGAACTGATATTAGAGAAGTGTGTGCTTCTCGAATTATCTTTATTCTTTCAGTTTGTGGGATGCATAACTTCCCACAATGATATAAGAGTTGGTCATTTACATGATAATCCAATTCTTCTACTTGTTTTCCTTGACTTAAAGTTTCATATACATCTTTAAAGTCTATATCTTGAGCATATTGTTCAATGTAACTCTCATGTAACATAGAATTATGCTTAAGTATAGTAGATGCATTTATAATGGGTATAGATAGCATATCTGCAACTTTGTTAGGTATGCCCTTTTTATATCTGATGACTAAATGAATCTGTTGTAGAAAACCCATCCATCTATAGTGTCTTGATTGTTGCAACTTACTTTGGGAGTGTAGATATTGAAGTGGTTGATGATCAGTATGTATTACTATCTCTTTGCCCATTAAGTAATGTTTCCACTTTTTCACACTCTGTACTAATCCATACAATTCTTTATCATATGTAGGATAGTTAACTACTGCAGAATTAAATGTCTCGAAATGATAACATATGGGTTTATTGTGCTGCGTCAACACTGCTCCCATGGCATAGTCACTGGCATCTATTTGGATCTCAAATGGTCTTTGAAGATCAGTGAGTGCTAGTATAGGTGTTGTACTAATCTTTTCTTTCAAGGCGTCGAAGGCTTTCTACTGTTTACCTCCCCACTGGAACACCTTGTTCAATCCTATTAAAGCATGTAAGGGAGTTGTAATTAAGGAAACGTTAGAAATGAAATTCCTCCAATATTGTGCTGCTCCTAAGAAGCTTCTAACTTCTGTAGCAAATTTGGCTTTAGGCCAGTTCACAATCACTGCCACCTTAGAGGGATCTATCTTCAATTCACCACCCCCTACTATATGACCCAAATAATTCAAAGACATTTTTCCAACTTCACATTTTGAAAGTTTAACATAAATTTTTTCTCTTTTCAAAACATCTAGTGTTTGCTTAACATGCTTTAAGTGTTCTTCCCATTTTTTGCTAAATATCGGAATGCCATCTAGGTACACAATAACAAAATCATTAAGAAAAGGTTTGAGTACATCATTCATTAATCTCATGAACGTAGCAGGAGTGTTTTTTAAGCCAAAAGGCATAACCAGCCACTCATACAATCACTGCTTTGTTTTGAAAGAAGTCTTCCATGCATCTTGTTCTGCAACTTTGACCTGATGGTATCCACTATGCAAGTCTAGCTTGGAAAAATAAACAGCTTCTTTCAATTGATCTAAAAGATCATCTATGCGAGGAAGGGAATAATTATTTTTGATTGTTATCTTATTCAGTGGTTGGTAATCAATGCACATTCTCCACGAGCCATCTTTCTTTCTCACCAAAACGATTGGTGACCCACATGTTGATGTGCTAGGTCTGATGAACCCCTTCTCGAGCAACTCTTGCGCCTGCTTCTTGATTTCTGCATTCTCTAAAGTGGACAACCTGTACATTCCAGTGTTAGGCAATGGAGCATCTTGCTGCAAAATAATATAATGCACTATTTCCTTTTTGGGTGGCAGACCTTTAGGTTCCTGAAACAAGATATCATACTCTGAAACAACCTTTTCTAAATCAGCTTTCTTTTTAGCATTACAGCCCTCAAATACATTGGTTTTATCAGGCTTCTTTTCCTTTACCACCATCAATAAGAATTGTTTGCATGAATTTATCATTCTTTTCATCTGCCCTGAGTTCATGAGAGTATAATTATTCTTGAGCTTATGAGCTCTTACAAAGTATTTGATTCCATCTTTAACAAGTAGATACTTGTTCTCAGCTCTATAGAAAATAGCTTTTTTGTCATACAAGTAAGGACTTCCTAAAACAATTCCACATATATCCAAAGGAATTATGTCTAAATCAACCTCATCTACAAATGTTGACCCATAAGAAAACTTGAGTTTACATTGTCTAGTCACTTGTAGTTGTGCTTTATCATTTAACCATCCTAATGGGTATGGTTTCTTGTGAGGTGTAGTCACTATTCCCAACTTCTTTACAATTGCTTTAGAAATTAAATTTACTTGTGAGCCACTATCAAACAAAGTATCAATATTTTGATGTTTGGAAATAACTCGAATATGGAAAAGGTCATTTAATTTTCTCTCAATTTCTTCATCAATAGTAGATTGTGCAGAATTACTAGTAGATGCTTCAGAATTCTTACCTCTTATACCTGTGGCTGCAATAGTTGTTTCATCTCCTGAGTCTGACCCCAAATATTTCTGAATAGCTGTAGTAGTCTTCTTATTCTTTCCCTCGAACTTCTTAGGTCTCAGCTCCTGATGCAGAATCCAATAGTGCTCATCATGATGCCCATCCTTTTTACAGTGAGTGCATGAAGCCTTGCCTTTCTGTGCAGTGTTAGCCTTCCTTGCTTTTCATTTCTGCTTTCTTTTCTCCTCATTCTTGCTTGCAGTGGGTTGGGATGATCCCCCAAATTATGGACTTCCATTCTTTTCTCTAGCTTCTAGATGAGTAGCTTGAACATATACCTCATCTATATTAGTGGGATTAAACATGAGGATAGTGTGCCTCATGTAGCTTTGTAGACCACCAATGTACTTCAACAGAGTCTCAGGTAAGTCTAATGAGATTCCTAGAATCAATGCTCTCTTTCTAAATTCTTGGGTGTATCCCTGTACACTTTTCCCTTTCAACTATCGAAGAGTTTGCCAACTCATCATGGCTTGCTGCATGTAGGCCAATGGATAGAACTGCTTTTTTATTGCAGAAACAAATTCACTCGAGACAAAGATAGTCTTACCATGTCTCTTCAGGTCAACTTGGGTGCTGTCTTCCCACCAGACTAAGGCAGTGCCTCCAAGGCATAGGCTTGCTAGCTAAATCTTGCTCTTGTCTGAATCGATATTCTGCACTCTGTAATAAAAATCAATTTATCTAATCCAATTGTCCAGCTTTTCTGCATTCAATTCTCCATCATATATAGGTAAATCAAAGTTGACATCTAGTTTAATAAAAGATGCCTTCTTTTTATGTTCAGGGCTATTAGGAGGTGTGAGGAATCTTTCCTCTTTCCCTTTGCCTTTTGAGTGGTCATGGAAGTGAGACTCATCTTCTACTTTATCTTGTTTGGAGCCTGATGAATCTTCATCTTTTTGTTTTCTTAAATCCCTATACATTTCCTCTACCATGGAGTTTATGGCTAGGAAACTATCTACGAATTGATAATTTCCTTTCTTTCCATTTCTTCCTGATAGAACCTTCCTCTGACATTGTCTTCCATGGATAGACTCTCCCAATTTTAGGATTTGTTTCGACCAACTCTCCTCCTAATTTGAGCTTTGATCTAGTTAGCATTCAAAAGCTAAATCCAACACAAGCTTGTCTAACCTTAACAGCCTAGAGCTCTGATAACACTCGATCTGAAAATCACTCTTGAGTGATCTCAATTACTTAATTAATTAATGAAGGTATTACAAACTCATGTGCTGGTGTGTGTCTATGTTATCTTAGGCAACAGATTGATCAGATTGCAAAATACACAGACACTGGAAAATGGAAAATAGTAAGAGAAACACAGTAAGAAAACACAAGAACACAACAAATTAATAAGGAGTTCACGCAATCCTCCTGGGCTACATCTCCAGTTGAGCTTCCAGTGATGGCCTTTTCTTATTGTCTCTTTAAAGCAATTTTTTTACAATGAGGAGCTCAATTTGAGTCTCTTGAAACAGATGATGCTTAACAGGGTGGTTCTTGGATTCCCCAAGCCACTAGAGTGCATAGACTCTTCCTTACTAAGTCTCGATCTCAACAGGTCTTGAATGGGATGAGTCCAATTTGGGACCCAGTTCTCAACAAATATCTTCTTAGGGATTGCTTGAACCTCTCAAGCCTTCTATCTACTTGATGCTACCTTACTCTGCAGGTTAGCTCCGCTCTCTGTTTTCTACTTCTTTCTTATTCTCTATTCTGTCTCTCTGTCTCACTGTCTCCTTCTTTCTTATAGTACTCACTTGCTTGTTTCTGTTCTCTTTCTGTTCATGGCTTAAAACCAATTTGTCTCATGATTGTTCACTTCCTCTTCTGCCCCTTCGGATCGCCCACTGTTGTTTGCTTGGAGTTCCTTGCCTCTGCATCATCGCTACTGTGTAACATCTCGCAGGGAAGTGGCCACTTGTCCTCTCACAAAATGCGCCAGCTCTTCCTCAAACAGTTCAGTATTTCAGTTACACTGTGTAATGATTCATATGCCAACTCAACAGTCAAATTGGACTTCAGACTTTTATACACTGCAACTTAATTCTCCCTCCAAATCTGGTCATTCATCAGGTGCAATCTCCACTTTCAGATCTGGAGCCCCTAGATCCTACGATGTTCACTCTTATTATGCGGTTGACTTGCTCGACTGTTAGCCCGCAATGAGAGGCGGTTTTCTCTCTCATCCACTGGACACACGTCGTGCAATGTGTGGGATCACTCGTTCTCCTGCCAAATCCACTTACTGCCCAACATGCCTCCAATATTTTGCCAGTTTTGGAGCGTGGGGCCTGCCTTTTGCTTAGTGCTTTCCCTACGATTTCCCAGCTTCCCATTTGACCGAGCGCTCGGGGCTTTTCCTTCTCAAGGGGTTTTGCCTAGTGATGCGCAATTAGCACTAAGCGCTAATCGCACATCAAAAACAACCTTGTTTTTTCAATCCAGACTTTCTAACTGCTAGTTTGCGTCCTACGCAGTCTCCATGGGCCTCGGTCAACATGATTTGACGAAGGTCCTTGTCATTCCTTGCTAGCTACAAAATACCACTGTCTAGAGGTCTTCTCGATAGCTCTTTGTTCATAAGTTTTTTGAAGTCTGTCTTGGTTTGATACAGTCATAGAACTTGGAGAATTTTTATGGATCCAATTCGGATCAACTTGGAATACAATTCTTGCATAACTACATCAAGGGACAATACTTCATTTATTATTGGATTCTTTAGTTCAGCTCAGGTGGACATTGTCACTAAGTCTCATCCTTAATTGGCCACCTGTAGTTCCTTCACCATTCGCTCGTTCTTAGCTATGAGGAAACAAACACTTGAGCTGTTGCCTGCGGTATACACTCTAAATGCATCGACCAAAGTAGTTGTCTGCTTGTGCACATTAGTCATGATCACTTGTTCTTCAACTTACGCAGGGGATGTTTTTTCCTCCTTAGTCGGTACTTTCTGAGACTGCACAACTCTGTGATGAGATTCGTCAAAGGATATGTTGTGCATATTGCTTCTGGTTGACCACCAAGGATCTCAATTCCTCCTTGGTCATTTGAGACTTTATCATCATCTAGATGTGAAGAAGTGGGAGAATCAACATCTTTGTGGTGAGGCATGAGGTCAGTGTCTTGTTCCAACTCCTATTGCTCCATGTATGCATCCAACTATTCAATCACCTATTCTATCTCATGAGAAAAGTCTTTCCCCTATGATGGGTCACCCTATTTTCCTAATGCTAACTGTTCAAATGAATCAACTACTTGTGCGAATGTTGCTTTGTCTGTCTGTACGTGATGCGCCCCCTGTTGTGTCTGTTGTTGTTGTGCTTCCTTCCCCTGTTGGTGTAGCTCTTGTTCTTTTCGAAGCTGCTCCCTCATCTCATGCAAATCCTTCTCCACTTCTTCCATTCTCTTCTCATCCCTCTGCCTTCACACGATTCGCTTGTCGCATTGCTGACTGTTTGCTTGAATAGCCATAACTGCTTGTTCTACAAGCGGATATGCTCAAAACTTGCAGCTTTGCTTCTCCTCTATGAAGTTGACAATCTTCCTCTTCCCTTTGCCACACACATGTATGCTTGGCTCTGTTGCCTCTGCTATTGCTGCTACTTTTGATGCTCTCTATGATGTTGCTTCATGTTGATTTTCTAACCACTCAATGAAGAAGCTACCCTGTTCATTACATTTGGAAGAATTGTAGCAATACTTCCATGAATCTTCCTAAGCCCAATGAATTTCCCCATGGATCCAGTTGAACTGAACTCTCATGCAGTGATCCTTCACAATGCAATGTGGGTCATACGGGTTGAAGCTTCAGAGGTCAAATAGGTACTTCTTCATATTTTCTGCTTCAACATCCACTTGTTTGATACTCCAGATCTCATTAACCCAATCCACAATGGAAGAGTGTGCCAAGGTGCCTTATTCTTCCGCTGCAGTCTAGCTGCCAATCTTTCTAAGATATGATACACTACTTCTTGCATGATAAGTATGTCGAAGGGAAACTTTGGCAGCACATGCGAAGGCTTCTTTGCACTGAATATTCGGATGAAAGTGCTGGAAAGTGAGGCATAACAATCTGCAATGCCTAACAATGCCTCCATTGCTTCCTTTGACATGCATGGTGGATCATGTTCGAATATCAACCTATACACTAGGGTGACAAAATGGTCGGATAATCGTATGATTACTCCCCTAAAGCTGCATTCGGACAACAACTTGAAATATGTGTTCACAACAGTATTCGTCGATGACCATGCCCACTCCAAGCCTGGGAACTCATGTCAGGAACAGACTACATTTAGGATGTAGGTGGACATGTAAATATTTACATGCATACCCTCGGGTGACTGTTGAGGCTTCGTGACTTATTCCTTTAGTTGATGAGCCAGTATGTTGGGCTGGTTGCATGGTCTTCCTTCTCTATCCAGTTGGTCCAATGCGATCACCCAACTCTAAGGAAAGGTTGCAGTGCTTGCTTGGCCACTCAGTCGACATGCGAATATGACCAAGTATTGGTATGCCTTTCTTAATATCTTTGTCTTGTAGATCTGTTTGGGTGCCATCTTGAAACGAGCTGGCTCCTTTACCCAATCCTTCAAAATGTCTCTGGAATTACCTCTACTACTGGGAAAGCTGAATGGAGGACTCATGATAGTCACAGGCTTTGACATCTGATATATCTCATCATAATCTGGTGCCCAAAAGGTTGCAATCTTCCTCCTACTTACACTTCCCAAGGTCATCTTCTCAGTGTCAATGTGGGAGATGATCCAGTGAATCATGTCCACACATGGGAACGCGAGGTATCTGCATACAATCCAATACAAGCAGGACTTGCGAATGTTCACATGTACCAAATGGTCTTCGAGGTATTCCCTAAAAGTGCTTACAAATGCTTCATTAAACTCTTGCCACTTTAGTTTGATGTCCTTCCCTAGATACAACTTCGAATCTTCATAGATTGGCATACTAGAGGACACCTGCTCAACTGCTGCTCCAGTTGTAACTCCATCAATGTCTTGTGATCCTGTTCTCTTGGAAGCCATTGAGACAGATGAACAACTAAAAGATCTGGAAACAAGCAGCATGCATGGAAAGAAATATGTCAATGGAAACAAAGAAAATCTGGGGAAGGATACAACACATACCTGGGAAACTGATGAGCAAGATTGTGCAAATTTTACTAGGAGGTTGGGTGACTAGCTACTAGAATAGCACAAAAGGAAGTTTGGGCTATTTGGGAGGCAAGACTATCTATTGGATCTATGAAATGGGCAATCCGGTCAGGCAACTGGCTGTTGCAATTACGCAATGCACAATTTGAGTTGGGAAGGACTGTTGGCCCAGGGACATATCTGTGCAATTTTTTGGGCCTAGCAGCCACTGTCCTACAAAAATGAGAAAAATAGTCCTAGAGGCTAGTGCTGGGCAAGAATGCACATTTCTGGGGAGGAAGGTGAGCCTTTCTTCCCCAGATTGCGCAAAGCAACCTTGGTGAAGGCAGAGCTCGGGCCAAGGTTGGCCTGACTCATCGATGGGCAACTGGAAGCAACTAAGGCAGTACATGCATGGTGACACTAAGTGATAGTAGTATTGATTGACAATGCAGGAAAACATGAATGAAAAATTCAGCAAACAAATCAACATGCATGTGGGTGAGGCAATTTGCTGGTTGGGCGAATGTCCATGCAAAACAATTTCATGCATGCGACAGTAGTCAGATAGCAACAAAAATTGAAAAAGAGTTAGGATAAACTAGAATACATATAACCAACAACATGCGTTCAAAGAAATCGACCAAACAACACTCACACAAACGGAAACACCAAAAGTGACAGAAACGCTGAAAAAGAAAAGTTGAGGCCACTTATACATGAAGAGTTGAGCTGGATGTGTCAGAGAGCCCTCGATGTGCTATGGGATATCAGAGCTCCAATATTGATGTGAATGAATGAGCTTTGATGTGTCGAATAAATAAGTTTTGTCTCATGATGTGCATGCCATAAATCTAAGAAAAAATGACACTTAGAGGGAAACTTCTAAAACAACTTTGCATGTAACCCTCGGCTGCTAAAAATAGCTCCCTAAATCATGGGATTCCTTTTGCTTATTGTCTCTTGCTATTCTGGGAAGAGCAAGTGATGCATGCATGCATGCACGTTAATTTTTGTTGTTCTCGGGTGGAACTGGTCAACCGGACTGTTCATGCATGAAGTTTCACAACTATTAGGGAAAATTATGCATTCCTGGCTAGGAGTTGGGTTGAATTTCGAGGAGGATTGCATAATTTCTAGGCAGAGCAGTTAATTGTTGCCTAGATTTGCGCAAATCCTAGGTTGAATAGCCTTGCTGGTAAAATTTGTGCAAAATCCTGCGGGGAGTGTTAGCTAGCAGGATTGTGCAATCCTGGAGATCAGCAAGCTACCATAGAGGATTACACAATTTCTAGAGGGAAGGTTGGTTACCCTCCAGAAATGTGAAATTTTCAAGGGGAGGTTGCTCAGCTTGCAATTGTACCAAGTCCAGATTAACGACCTATGAGGGGAATGGATCGATTATGATTGGTAGGCTACCTTTGTGTGATGAAAACATTGAAGCTTGAGTACTTAATGAAGCAAGACAAAGTTTTGTGAAGGGTTGGTAGGGAGGCTCCAAAACAGGCTAAGGCAAAGCTTTGGAGGGTGGTTGTAGCCGCTACAACATCTTCTTAGAATAATTCATATTTTGGAATGAAATATGATAATAAAAGGAAAAAAAATTCACAAACAGAGATGCACGTCACCAATAAAAATGACGAGAAATCCTAGAATGGTTGCACTATATCACTGAAATATGATTAATGGTAGCTATGTGAGTTGCTTTACAATACAAGTTCTTTTCTTCAAACAAGTCCCAACCCTTCATATTTCGATTTATGAAGTAATATAGAAAATATTACAAAATATCTTGATTCAAACAATCACGATATTATCGTAAAAATATCTAACAACTCATTACAAAAGTAGTAGAAACATTTATGAACCTTCAAACTACTGGAACTATTGGCCCTATTATTGAAGATGCTTGTTGATGGCTGAGCCTCCAAATTTGCTACGATATTTTCCTTGCCGTCGAGGATAAAAATTACTCAAGTAATTCATACAACTTGTCCCATTTGTCTTTAGTAGGGATAGAAAATTTAACTAATTTTCTATAGGCCTCATCAACATCTTTGTACTTTTGGAAAGTTGGTTTGATGATGAAAAAATATATGAGCTCATGATTGATGAACAAGTCAAAATCTAGGGCCTTCGAGAATGCTTTCCCTGGTATGTGTCCCTTTATACCTACAAATCTTGACTTATCTTGGGAAATAGTGGATATTTTCTCCTGGTACTCTGTCAAGCTCATAAGTTTATCTTCCCTACCAATTAGTTTTCCTAGACCTTTCCTATTCAAGACATGCATCTTCTAGTGAAATCTGTGTATGTTGGTTTCTAGACTTTGACACTTAAGTTGTAGGAGAAGGTTCCTCTTGGTGTGCATCCTCATCACGTCTAAAATAGTCTCTGTCCTATCTTGAATTCCTAGCTACTCTAATTCTTCTCTGTTTTTTGAATTCAAGAATTTTATAAGTGTTTTTGCTTCCCTAGGTTTCTGTCCTAAGTCTATTTTGATTTTCCTTACTACCTCTTTGGACCTCTGTATCAATTCTTGTTGCTAAAAAATAATATAAGGCCATATTTTTGTGATGGCTTCACTGATTTCCATCCATATGTTTTCTCTGGCTTGGGCCAATGTTTGACCCATATCTAATTCACTTCACAACTGGTCAGTTTTAAGATTAAGCTGATGGGTTTTCTACAATTCTTCCACATAAAAATGATCAATTTTTAATTTTTGTTCTGACAATGTTTTGAGATGAAATTTTAACTTAACAATTTCTTGTTCCTGAATGGATAGATCATCCCTGGCTTTAACAAGTTCACTTGCAAAATCTGATGTTTATGCTGGTGTTGAATTTGATGTAGATGCTCCTAGGGTAGTGGTCACTAAAATTGGGACTATTGTAAGTGGAACTATGGCCAACTATGATGCCTTCTCTTTATCATTGAGCAGTTTCTCTAATTCTGCTTCCATGTCCTTGATCTAACTATTTCATTCAATAACTATTCAGAATATATTCTCTTTCTTCTTTTCCATCTCTCCAACTTCCTTAGCCCATGGATCTTCTATGATGGACAATTTAATTGCTTCCTCAATGTTGCTATATCAACATCCTTTCTTTTTACCAGCTCTTCTTCCACCTTTACATCTTTGGGATTATATCCCAGTTTGATCACCAAGTCTTCAAGTGACTTGATCCTGGTATCCTTGGCTGAGGACTAAAGCCTTTCTAACTTTAGTTATAACTGGATATTGTTTAATGATACATGCAATCTAGAAGTGGACATGGAAGCATTTGTTAATGTAGAATACATCATTTCACCAGTTTGTTTGTATATGTCCATTTGATCTTTTGGATGAATTTGCTGTGTATCAAAACTAAACACATATTCTTTATAATCTGTTGGCGTCCTTGGGGCTGACACTTTAGCTTCAGGAAATGCAATTTTCATTTTACCCTTCTCTGTGTCAAATGCTGAAAGGAGCCTGTGTTGGGATGTAGCTTTCTCCTTCCAAAATTGTTTATAGGTTGTGGATTTCAGCATCTCATTCTTGTTTTTGATTTCCCTAAACTTGGAAAAATCATAAGGCTCAGTAGTGTCTTGAGATAAGTCACCTGTTTGTGGTGTTTCTGGAGGATCTTGTGAAGCAGAGGAAGATGGAAAGCCTAGAAAAACGTCCTCTTGTATTGTACTTGTAAATATTTCTTTTGATTTTGTTGAAACATGTTTACCTGACATTACTATAGTACTTTTCCCTTCATCCTCTTGTATAAAAACTGGTGGTGGATTATTTTTAGGCTTCTTTGTGTAGATTAAAAATTGCTTGGCTTTAATTTATGTCATTGGAGAAAACTCTTCTTCTTTGGCCCTTTTTTCATGCTTCTTCTAAGGGATGGGTGTCTATGAAGTGGTTGAAGATAAAATCTTCTCCTCTTCTTCCTACGAGGTGTTTTCCTCCACTGACCTTTATTCATGTATTGCTCAATCTCATGCCGAGGAGTATGTGTGTGGGGAGTAGTCTTTTGCTCCACCCTGAGCTTTGAAATTATACCAAAAGGGTCATAAGTCCAAGTAAAGCTCAGTTTGAAATTCAATTGCTTCAAGAGAAATCAACTCCTTTACTAGATGTCCCAGTATTGCACACAAAAGGTCATACTTGTGCTTTGCTTTTAAATTGTACCTTCTTCTTAGCTACCACAAAATGTAGGTCATCCATGTGTATCATTTGTCTAATGTAATCTAATGAAAACAACCGCATGGGAACAAATTTTGGAAACCTATAGGGTGGCAATTGACACCCATAGACTCTGATCTCGATGTATTTTGGGCATAAATACCAGTCACCTTTCTTCACATGGTCACTAAGATGAAAAACATTCTTAATATCTGCTCATATACTAGGCTCTAAATCACTATGTAGGAAAAAAATAAATGTATACAAAAACGGATCAATATAATCTGTGAAAGTGAACATAGTGGAGTTTTTCCTAACCAAGGAGGTCCAATGTATGACTGATTGGGCACTACCCTACTCATCCATCTTTTGCAAAGTAAAGGGAAACATGTGTGCTTGATGATAAAGAAACATATAAGCTAGCACAATAGAATATTTGAAATTTCCCTCTATAGGAAACTTCATGAATTGATCATGAATTGCATCTACAATAAATTCACTTTAATTAAAGATAACAGGTTTCTCACCAGTGGTAAAAATTGAAGAATCCAAGAATGGCCTCATTAGCCCACTGATCAGAGTGATAACCAAGTAGGTATGAGATGATGTTGATGATCTATTTGGTTACCTCAGGGAACATAGAAGATGAGTGTGCAGGGTTTGTTTTAGGTAATTGGGCATCTTCGAGAAGAAAATTTTCAAATATTTTAGCTCTTTGTGGGAAGGTGAAATTATTGTATAACTCTGAGAGAGAGTCTACTGAAAGTGGCTTGGATGATTCTGGAATTGTCACTTGGAGCATTTGAGATATGGCTTCGGTAGTGATGATGAACATATTTCACCATTTCGGTTCATAATTTCTCTTTGGGAGGGTACATAGCTTAATTGACACTAGGAGACTAGCTCAGGGAAGTGATGGGTTTGTGGGAACATGAATTGAGGGAGGGTAGACACCCATAGATTCAATTCATCACTTTGATCTAAGAATTTCTTCTTCAACCAAATGTGAAGTTTGAACAAGTCAAATTCACAGTTTGTTTCAATGATTTTATACTATAGATCAACTAAGGGTATATGATTGAAATCAATAGGAGGGGGTAGCATGGGATTTTCCTTTGATTTCTTTCCCTTGTCCTTAGGGATTCTACTCTTAGGAGGCATTATCGATCTTTAAAAGTAAAAACAGAGGGAGGACGACAGTAGGATTACCTAGAATAGGAGGCTGACTACAGAATGCTGGGGTGGGGTCTCTGATAGTGATTGGATCATTGTCGCTGGGGAATTGTCTGCTACCGCGATAAAGTGGAAGATTGAAATCTTGTACAGGTCGTGCAAATTAGGCAAAAGCAAGCAACTTGTGGTTTAAAGATGATTATTAAGGCAATTTTTTAAATCACCATTTTTTTTTACCGTTTGTCTTTTATCGTTATCAAGAGTGGGAGAAATTAGTTTGCGTAACAATTTATTGACATGGGCAAGGGAATACCAAATGGTGGCCTTTGATTGGGAGTGGGACAGATTCTCGGGATAGGTTAAATAGAAGGAAATGTTTTGGGAGTGGGGTCTTGAGTTGGCGGATGGTCAGTGGGGTCGAGAAGGGTGTTGTGGTGGATAGGGACTAGCGGAAGAGCAAGTGGTCAACATTGCATAACTTTTTGGAGGGGGGGTGTGATGAGTGAAAAGGAGAGAGAGGGTGTGAACTGCTACAAGGGTGACACGTAGCGGGTGTTTTGAACTGATCGCCCCTGCTCCCCATGGCTAAATTGGGATGGAGCTCTGAAGGGCCCGAGAACACTTCCCTGTTGTTGATCCGGGCGGGGAAGATATTGACCGTTGATTTGTCGCAATTAATAATTCCGTCACTAGAACTTATATGTCAACATCTAAATTTATTTCAACCTTTCAAACCATTAAGGAATAATATACATTGTTACGAAAAATTAATCATGTTTAACCTCATGATTAACTTATTCCAAATCAAATTAACTAATTTAAACCAAATAAATCAAATCTAAGGTGCATTTGATTTTGCAAGCCCCTTTTATTTATTTTTCTAAGGTTTTCTATTGTTATTTTTTAATCAGCTAACCCCGATTTAATGATGTGATTAACTCCACTAATCTAGCTCAATCATGATTAAACTCTGTGATTGATTTATTCACCCACCTAACTAAATTTATTTTTGGCCTGATCACATTTAAATAGTGTAATTAGACTAACTATTTCTAATTCTCGTATTACAATGTGGCATTTAAACACGTTGCACACTTTATTTACAAAAATTGTTGAAGTATGCTTTCATCCACTTTTGATTTTTCTTGGTCACATTTAGACTTTCTCACCTAGGGGGACAATTTCATATACTTTGTCTCTTTTTGTTTTTCTTTTCTTTTCTTTCATTTCTTTCTTTATTTTATTTTTTCTTACCCCTACAATTTATTTTTCTTCTTCTTTCTATACATTATTTACATTTTTTCAAATATAATCATCGGATCAAAATACCTCATTCTATGAAATATAAGACCCTAACATATCCCTTGGATGCATATATACTCTTTCTATGTGTTAGGTGGAGGGGAGGTCCAAGGAATGTTCTTAGGGAAATATATCAATGTCTATCACAATTTATGAATGCAGCTTGGGAAAAATATTACTGAAGTACATGTACTTCTAACCTAGGATGGAGCCTTCTATGGGGGAAATAATGCATAGGATTTGGCCCCCGAGCCGTGGTCAATGGTAGGAGTTTTAGCATAAATAATAATTCATTTCAATCATTGTTTAAGAATATTAGGTTTCTCTTTTGGCTCTACAAGCATGGAGGAAACTTGTCATTTTATTGCGTGATTTTGGATCATTAACTATGCCATAACTCGTTTCTCTGTCACATTGTTTCCAACTGATGTTGTGTTCGACGCTCAAAAATTGTTTTACTATGAATGCAATGCATATGTAAAAACGTAAAAGAGGCTTGAGGACTCTTTCTACACATAGTGGATAACGAAACTTCCCCAAAATTGAGAAGTTTAAGGTAGGTCATATATATTTCCACTTATAAACACATTTTTTTAATAATAAATATGCATACATAAACTCCAATGAGCTTAGAAAGCTGGGTCCCGCGATAGAGAATGATTAAACATGAAGGTCACACAAATTAAATTCATTTTTCATTCCATATTTGTAATATGATGCGAGAAATCAAACAAATTGTATATTGGAAAGTCTTATATTTACCTTAACTAAAACTTAAAGAAAATAAATTATATGTATAAAAATTAATTATCAAAATGAATAGATTCAAATTATTATAAAAGTTAAATTTATTTGATATGTGAATTATAAATTTAATTGATTTAATTGCGTTGTAAGGCATCCGCTTGAGATGAACTCCCCTCCCGTCTTCGTTCTCTTTGTTATGATTCAAATATATTCCACTGTTTGGATCCATTGTATGTTTGAAATATTAGAGGACTCTTTCATTTACGTCGACTTAACTAACTTATTAATTTTTGGCTTCCGCAGTTTCCCACTGCCTTCCGTCGGTGGAACCCTAGCTACCTTGGAGCCCTAACTACCCAAGAACATTGATCTCGAATAGAGGAAAGACAACGCAGTAGGTAAGTTTCATGGTTACCAAGCCAAGGTTCATTATCAAAAGTAGCTCAATTTCAATTGCGGAGGAAGTAGCTAAAATCCCTAGTCAATGCCACCTCATATTCTACTGTTGAACGAAGTCTCCACTTTTTGCGTTGTGCATTGGATGTTGGATTGAGTATATACATTGATAGAGCCTAACCACACTTAGAACGGGACCGTGTTGCTGTTTGTTAAACATGTGAACCATTTCTGCTATTTCTAGTGCATGAATGTCATCTAGAACACCTTTTGCGTATTGCGGGAAAGTATTTTGGCTTAGAGAGACCGGAATTATCCTTGCTGGATAGTGAGAAAGGTATTTATCATCTACGTTAGGGTATTTGGAGAAAAAGTGGTAACATGCTACTCATTGTATGACTGATATATGAATCAATACAAGTGTTGTCTCTTTAATTTCTCATTGGACGTGCTCGTTATACATATTAAAAGAAAAATATTATATATACTTGGACGCAGGAAGGAAAAAGACAGTCGAGGAAACGTATGCATATTTACTGTATTAAATATAGAAACAAAACAAAAATCATCAACAAAAATTAACCCAACAAGGGCTAAAATTTGACATGGAGACAAAACCCTTTGTTCTTCAAAGTATATATGTGTATACAACGCACACAAATCCTTGAGAAAAGAAGTAATGCAATTAAAACCCCAAAATTGCAATACGAAATGTATCGTCATAATTTTTTTTTTTCTTTATTACATAGAAATAGAATAGGCCCTAACAAAAGAACCAATAAACCCGTTTTGTCAAGTCAGATAAAAATTAGAACGAAAGAGCCTAATTTTCTTTGCCCAGAGGAGAGGCCAGACTGTAGGGTAAGAAGAACCTAGAAAAGGGTAGGCATGAGATGTCTCAGGTCAACTTTCGATTTTTTAAAGAAGCTAAAGAAATCTGCAAGTGGTCGATTTTTGACCATAACATGGATTAGTGGATGAAAACTTGTGTCAAAGAGAGACAATTAAATTAAATAGAAATTTTTGAAGTTAAAATATATTAAGATATAAGAATAAGTATTGGTTGATTCTTATTGATATACTTATTTTTATTTATATATATATATAGATATAAGATATTACTTATAGCATGTCTTGAACCCTAAACACCATTTTCCATTAAAAACCTACGCAACAACTATTTGTCCTATTATTGAAAAGAGAGTTCAGTAATTTCAAATGGTTAAAAAACACCTTCTGAGTGAGCAGGGTTTTTACCAACTGCAACGGGTTACAAGAAGAATATCCGTTCAATCATGCCCCTGCTTCAATCTCTAAAAGAATGAAGAAAAACAAAAAAGTTAAATTGTCCAGAAACTATTTTACAAAGAATCCTTGAGTTAAACAAAATGATATTTTTTTTATATAATGTACCATACAGATGCAAAGTACCATGGATTCAAAAAATGAGTCCTCTTGAGTGAACACAGAATGGGATTAGACCCTCGCCGGAAAGAAGAAAAAAAAAAAAAAAACTAGCGGATGAAACCCTAGGAGTTGTAGAGACGAATTTTAGCAAACCGATGAACAAAATGAACACCTGCGGTGACAAAAGGAATGAGGTTGTTACTCCAAACCAGCTTGAGTGTTCTCTACCATCAATCTCATACCCTGATTCATGAGCGAGCGGATCGTAGGACACATCATAGGAACCTATTTCAAAGAATTGAGAAGACAAAAGTCCCTCACGTGTTACTTTATGTGTTATAGCTTCCAATTCCATCCAGATTGTTCTAAGTGGATAAATCATAGACGAGGAATAACTAAGTCACCTTTGAAATTAATTCATGGTCGTGCAAGGTATTCAACTTTAAACTTCATAGAAATAAGATAAAGTATGCCATCAAACAAAAAACGAATGTCGGATGTGACCGGTTATATTCGTTGGATATTGGTTAACCATATAAAATGTGTAAACGGTTTCTCGTTGATACATTATAACCTCTCTCCATATGAGTATGTCAACCAGATTTTTTAAAATCCTAGGGTTTGGTATAAAAACATGACATCAAGAGCTGGCCCATCTCTTACATAAGCATTCTAGACAAACAATGAGATTTTATAATCGTAATCAAGCGCGTAAGTAAAAAAGGTTAACATATGATGTGTAACAATCAATGTTATCATAACAAAACTTTGGCTACGTCCAACCTTTTTCTTTACATGAGATTGATGATTTCCTTATATCAAAATGTTGATTAAGAGTTAATTTATAATGTATTGCATAGTGACGGTAAGATTTTATATACCATGGTATGCTTGGTCTCTTTTATTAAAAAAAATGTGTTTTGCCTGGTTGAATTTTGTCACATGGTTTTTATAGGGTTATATGTATTGATATAGATGATGCTAATGTCTTTGCGCTGTTTTTGGAGGGATGAGAACTCAAATCTTAGGAGCGTGTTGTAATGGAGATCATTATAGGAAATGTGGAAATGGAGTACTCGTTCCTATTGAGGTTGTTGGAAGAATGGGGAAATAATTGAGAAATAAGGGCTCACACTCTTGAGGCACCATGTCCCTCACAAGAATATTCCTCACTCTCTCTTACAATAGTCTGCACAACTCTTATAATATATTTTTCAATCTTTGGAAGAATGGTCTCCTTCACTTGGGAAGTGGTGAGTTTGAGGTTCATCTATGCGTAGCTGATGTTGTTTCCCCTGATCCTTGTCATGTATATCCCTATCTTGAAGGATTCAACACTTTGGATATGGCTTGTATAACGTATATTAACATTTTCTCAATTCTCGATTTAATAGAAAATACTATTACTATTTAGATAATGTGCAATTACTACCTATCATTCACCTTGATGATGGTGAGCACTGTAATAACCCTCGTAAACATTCATGTGAAAAAAATATAAGACCAAGGTCATGGGACACGTATTTTGTTGTCGTTCTATATTTTTGAGGTTGAGGGAGTAAACACATAGGACAACATCAAAACGACTTTGAAAGTTGGGATCTAGCCCTGCCAAATTTAGAGAGGGATCTCTCTATTTAATTTAACTTTGTTTTAGTGTAAATTTTAGGCGAGTTATGATTGTACTTGTTTGTTTTGTTTGATTTGTTTGGTTGATTTGAGTGTTATAAATCCATTGGTTTATGGAGTTTATAAATAAAACTAGATTTTGCATCGAATTTTTGAGGAGTTCTCTCAGGGCAAGCTAGGTTGCACTATTTGGATATTTTCAAAAATTAAATGGATGGTGAAATAGCAAAAGTGTAAGGTTCAGTAGAAATCCAGGAGCAACTAAGAATTCCCAAATTTGACTTCAGTGGAAAACATAAAATTATCAACAACCAAAATAGGGTGCTCTAAATAACAATTCCTATTTATCACAGTTTCTGTTGAATAATTTAGATTTTTTAGAAAAACAGAGAGAGAAAAACAATGTTCAAACACATAAAAAAAAGAGACACAACACCATTTGGTACACCACATGAATCCTATGAAAGGTCCTCATATTATTGATGCTCCAATACTTTGAAAAATACAATATGCAGAAGAAATTACATGCCGAAATCAACCCTTAATACTTCAAACAATGAAGTATTTATAATGAAAATTACAAAATCATTGTCAAATGGAGAACATATTATTAGCCTAATTACAAATGATATGATCTAATCCTGGCAGACAAATAGGCCACGTAGGCAGCTGAAAGGAAAGGTGTCCCTGTTTTCATGGTTTCAGTTGCTGAGTCAACCCGAAACTATGCTGCGTTGTTGAACTGACCTTCGTGCTGGTTACTATGCTGGCAACTTGTTTTACTGCTCCAGAATTATCCTTCAACCCAGTAAATCGACCAATTCTTCCCATCTTCTTTCATCTAGTATTGTCAATTTTGTTACCCTGCTGTAAATTCCGTCTACCTCTATGTATTTGGCAAAGGCCGGCTTCACAATAAAAATGTGTTTTACTTCATTCTATACATAGAAATAATTTGACATGGTTTCCAAAAAGGCCTTTGTTGTCATATTGCCCTTAATCCCACTGACCTTGATGCTGCTTCTAGCCATTTCTTTCATCTTCAGGACATAGTCTTCTTGAGTGATCAATTTGTCATTTATCACATAAATTCTTGGTAATCCCTTTTGGATCAAAGCTTCAATTTTGTTAGTAAACCTATTTACATGCAGCTCCAAGATTTCACATCTTTCTTCCAACTGATCAATGAGATTTCTCTTCATCAATACTTTGTTGACTTCAAGAATGGTGGTAGTTATATCACTGATCCCTACTTCTTCAAGCTCATACTTGGACTTTGAGTTTAAGAACTTGGTTATGTTAGAGGCTTCTGTGGGCATCTCTCCCAGCTTTTCTCTTCCCTGCACAATAGTTTATGTAGCCTTTTCTATTAGCTCCTTCTTCTCAAATATGATTTAGATAGAAGGCCAAATTTCATTCATAGAGTCCAGTATATTCATCCAAATGGTTTCATTGGCTTGGGCCAAGGTCTAACCAATTGAAGTGTCTCTCTCTACCTTCTACAACTTATCTAACAGTCTCTAGGATTTTTGCATTTTAGTAACCAGAGCTGCTTCTGCTTTGGCCTTTTTCACTTCTAGAGCTTTGAGTTGGCCCTACAAAGTCTCAATCTCCTTTGACTGGAGTGACATTTTCTCTAGTGCCTTTGTTACTTGTTCAAAACTCATAATTTGAGTGGATGAAGACATTGTAGTGGCTGTCCCTATTGATGGAAGCTGAGAAATAGGTATGGCATTCAGGGGGACAATGATCATCTTTAGACTCTCTCTCTTCTCCTTTATCATTTTCTCCATCTTTGCCTCCATCTACCTAATATATATATATTTTTTCCATGATCAATTTCATCATATCTTATTTTTGTGCTTCACTTTCTTCAATATCCTTGGTCATTGGATCCTCTGTGGCTGGCAGCTTGAGATTCTTTCTTAAGGTTGTAATGCCCAGGTTCTTCTTTTTAATAATCTCCTTATTAGCACTGATATCTTTGGGATCATATCCTATTTTTAGTACCAAGTCTTCCAAAGACTTGTTCCTGTTGTCCTTTGCCAAGGAGGACACTTTCTCCATCTTCAACTGTGACTCGACATTTGCAAAAGAAACTTGCAATTTAGATAGTGACATAGAAGTGTTAGTCAAAGTGGAGCATATCATTTCACTAGTTTTCTTGTGCATCTCCATTTGATCAATGGGATGTATGTCCTTTGTGTGAAATTCAAAAGTAGTGCTCTTAGAGTCTACTATTGATTTTGGTTATGAAATTTGGGCCTAAAAAAAGGTCATCTACATTTTTCCATGCTCTGTGTCAAAGACTGATAGCAACCTACTCTGTGAGCTAGAGGCCTACTTCTAGAATTGGTTATAGGTGCTATTTTTTAAAATCTCATTTATGAGCTTAATCTCCCTGTACCTGTCAAAAATTGTCTTCTATTTCTCTATTTGGAAATTTTATGAGTCTAGTTCAGTTTCCTTGTGACCTTGTGAAGGTGAAGGTCCAGTAGGAGATGTTGTGAATTTGTTAGTTGCAGGTGGTGAATCTGTGATGATGATGACAATATGATCTTCAGTTTCTTTGTCAAATTCTACTCTAGGAGTTAACTTTGTTCTCTTCCTGTAGATGATCCTGAATTCTTTGGTTTCAGTCCTAGTCGTTGATGATGATCCTTCCTCCCTCTGTCTTTTTCTTGATTTTTCCTAAGGAATGGGAGTCTACAAACTGGAAGTAGAAACAAGTTGTTCTTCAACTTCTTGTAAGGTGTTTTCAGTTCACTCTAGTTGATTGGCATACTGCTCTATGTTTATCCTTGAAGTATGAATGTAAGGAGTGCTTTTGTTCTCCACTCCAAGCTTTGAAATAATGCCACAGGGATCATAAGACCATGTAAAGCTCATACTGAACTTCATTTATTTAAGAATTGTATTTGCCAATTCACATGTTGTTCTTATGTTACACACAAATGGTCCCACATGTGTCCTTATTCTGAATTGTGACTTCTTCTTGGCCACTACAAAGTGGATCTCATTAGAATTCAACATATGTCTAATATACTCTAGGGAAACAAATCCTCATTAAGAGGTATTTTGGGAGTTTCTAGGGTTCCAATTCATAACCATACACCCTAATTTTTGTGTAATTTTGGTATAAATACCAATCCCCAGTATTTTCCTGATCTGTCGTGTAAAATTCTCTTGATTTCCTCACAAATCTTGGGTTGTACTACATGTTTAGAATGTTCATGGTTGGATGGACAAGGTATTCAACGAACTTCTTATAAGTGAATTCATTTTATTCTCTCATGACCAATGACATCCAAAAGATTACTGGTTTTTTATTTCTTCCATCATCAAGCTTCTGCAATGCAAAACTAAATTTGTTTGCGTGATAGTTAAGGAACATGTAAATCAAAATGGAGGTGTAATTAAACACCTGTCCAGTAGGAAATTTTATGAATTGTTCATGAATATTATCAACTAAGAATTGATTGAAATTTAACACAATGGAAGGCTTGACATCTGTGGAAAATATGGAGAGGAATCCTAAAATGGGCTCGTCTACCCCCTGATCACGAAAATAAACTAAAATGTAGGAAATCATGGATATAATTTGTTTGACCTAATCATGGAAAATGGAGGAAGGATATGTAGGATTATTTTTGGGTAATTGGGCATTCTCTGGTAAGAAAATCTCAAAGATTCTAGCTCTGGTGGCAAAATCCAGCTTTTGATAAAGTTGGGTGAGGGCTTTTCGGGAGAAAAAAACAATATTTTCCACAGTGGAGGACAACATCATTTGGTCAATGGTATGGGTAGTAATTGTGAAGGGAATGTCATGTATAGGGGAAATAATAGCTCTTTCGGAAGGGACATAGCATGCTTGACACCTTGTGGTAAACTTTGGGTCTTGGAATGTCAAGGGGAAAAAATAATGGAGGAGGTTGGACTCCCAGAGGTCAATTTCATCGGTTTTGTCTGTGTGTTTATCTTCTAGCTAGCAATATAACTCAAGAAAATCACAGTCACATTGGGCTTCATTAATCCTGTAATCCCTATTGGCTAAAGGTATATGATCTAAATCCACAGAAGGGGGAATCAAAAGGTTAATAGGCTTATCTTGAGTCTTATTTTTTGGAGGCATGACTATATAAATCTGAGAACGTGATGAATCTACAAGACGAGCTTACCGAGCACAGTTGAATAACGAACTGTCAGGTGAAAGGGAAGAGGAAATGTCAGTGTATGTCGTGATCTGGTCGTAGAATAGCTATGAGAGTGATCATTGTGCAAAACTGTTAATAATAGAAAAACAAGAGTGAAAAAGGGATGAGAGTGATAGGTTGTGTTAATCCCTGAGGTGTACTGCTACTATTTCTAGCAGAAATGTCCCCTGTTTCAGCTCCAATAGCCACATCTCCTCTGCTCCACTTTGGCCATAAGCCAAACTTCAAAATATTACTCTCGCATCTATAATTGCATCGGGTCCTGATCCAAATGGATCCAAATATACTCTCTAAGTCTTCAAAATCTAGTAAAATCATGCCAAAGATCAAAACCATTGCAGGAGAAGATGCCTTAGAATGGCGGAAAAACACTATCGGGAGGCAAAAACCCAAGGAAATAGTGAAAAAACTGAGTATGGGAGGTCTGAATAGTGAAATGCATAGTAGCCTCCAGATCTGGTGATCAACAGTCCAGATCTGATCGGCAGGTCGCAATTGGCAGTGGAAATCGGCGGATATCGGCGCAGACTATGTAGAACTTGCGATGGTGATCAACAAAGTAAATGTGGACCGTCGATCAAGCACGTAGATTGATGGCCCACGTTGTATCTTAGAATTGAAATCGGCCAACACAACAAAGTGCTCACCAAATGTTTTGGGGTTATAGCGATATGCGATTGTGATCAATCGCATCACAATATCGTATCAGAGCTTCATAGAGGAGTGTGGCTTATACCTATATAGATGTCTGATGTGATAAAATGTACCCAAAAGGGTTCCTTAAAGCTATTGCATAGATTTTGAGATCCACAGAAAAGTCATTTTTAATGCATTTTCGTAGTTTTAACGTATTCTTAAAATACAAAGGGGAGCCTTGGAGCAAGACCGAAGCAATTTGCAATATGTGATAGGACCCAGACCTGAAAGGGTTAGTGAAGAGAAATATATAAAATTTAAAATTCGTCATGAGTCGTTTTTAATGTATTTCCAATGTTTTGATGTATTTATGAAAAACAAAGGAACATGCCATTTGCGACTTGTGATAGTGATAAGGATGGACCTGATAGAGGAATAGTCCATGTTTAAGGACTCTTGAGGTCCGAAATGAACAGAGCTTGGTAGGATTTAACAGTGTTGTAGCATTTTCCCGTGTAAAACAGAAAACAATCATTGTTAGTATTTGAAAGGATTTCAAAGGCCCGAAGACCCATTCCATCATAGAACAGAGCCCGAGAGACAAAGACCAAGAGACAAAAGTCTAGAAGGGGAAAGGCAACAGCGCAACACAGCCAAACCAACAAATGATCATGGAGCATTGCTGGCACGAGCGAGCCACCTGATAGCGTAGCACATCTACCAGAATTTGGTTACTATGCTGTTAGAAAAAGAAACCTCCAAGCTCATGCATGTCTAGTCATGGCATCAAATAGTTAAAAAGACAGAGGGGATAGATTAAGACACCTCAAGCCTTTGAGAGCTTGGGAGCATTGTAAAAATCCTATAAATGGCTGAAAGTTAGAAGTATGAAGGGTTCAACTTTTGGAGACTATGGATACTCTACTCCTCTAGATTTTCATATTCATTCAAGCAATAAAAGCTTCTTTTGTTGTTACATGTTCAATTCCCATTTTATATTATGTTCTAAGCTTACAATTGAATAGGTTATTCATGTTTTATTTTGTGTCTAATGCCAGATAATTGTCATCTTATCTCTACATTGATAAATTAGATTTGCAAGCATCATTTACTTCCTATAGCTATCCATTCATATGTGTTTATGAATGCATCTGCTAGTACAGTTAGTATTCTCCATCTGTCCATTGAATCTATAAACTATTGAGCATGAGTGGTCTAAAGCCTTGTAAATTTGAGGGTGTTCATGCATGTCTTGAGTGAAAACAGAGTTGAAACAGTCATCTAATTTTATCCAAAACATCATCGATTCCAATAGTTCAAAGAACAATATTGAAGATTTATATGTTACCATGCATCTCTGAGCTACAATATAGGAGGGCTTCCTCGAGTGATAACATAATTGGTGTCATGCCGGGGAGAGGAGACTAAAGCTCAGCTTCCGTGGGAGACGACATAGATCTAGCTTTGATGATAGACAAAGTCTGGGCACTTTTTCGGTTTTAATTGTCTATCTGGTGGCTCTACTGAAGGACAAACCTCTTGGCAACTCTAATTGATAGTTCTGGCTCATTTTTTGAGGCATACTTGGAGAAATCTTCAGAGGCAACAAGTTAACCCAGTATCTAACCCTGAAAAAATCATCAAAGAAAGGAAGGCATTGTAGAATGGAGGATCAAGTTCGGGTAGCTCTAAAAAATATTCTGTATCTCTTCAAGAAAATCTTGTAATAGAACAAATACATGTTGAAAGTATAACATCTAATACCAATAGTGAAGAAAAAATCTCAGAAATTCATAAAGCTCCTTATTCTTTGGGTTCTCCTTTTGCTGTCAGCCCAAAGGAAACCTCTCCTCCTATCCCTCATACCCCTTTAGTCTTATCAGTCACTCCTCAACCCCCTATCATTCAGATTTCCAGTACCCTTATAGTCACCACAGCTATGGTAGGTCTACAACCTACCAAAATGGAAAGAATCATAGCTGCTAGGTATGACCTCTAGTACTGCCCACTCCTTTGAATGCCATGCCTACTGGAGAATATAAAAAGTATAGGCCTAAGTTCACTGGGACTGAAGATGTTACACCTGAAGAACATCTTGAATCATTCTATAGCTATTTACAATAACCTAGACATTAGTGAAGATGACGTATGGATGACAGTATTTGTCCAAAGTTTAGATGGATAGGCTAGAAAATGGTTCGAAGAACTAGCCCCAAGGTCTATAACAGATATTGAGGCTTTAGATGATGCATTCCTAAAGAATTGGGGGGATAAGAAGGATCTACTCTACTACCACATCGAGTTTGGGAACTTAAAGCAGGAAAATGGTGAGTTTTTGTCTGATTTTAATAAGAGGTTTAACCGCATGTACAACAAGATACCAGTTGAAGTAAAACCCACCACTACCTCACCTATGCCAGTGTCTTTGATTCTGGCATCTGTCTACTGTTGAGGGAGAGGTGATGTGCTACTTTGGTTGATATGCAGGATGCAACCTTGGAAGTAGAATCAAGCATCATGGTTGCAGAGAAGCTCAAGGGAAATGTTGATAGAAGAACATAGAGGGGTGAGTCTTCATCATCTTCAGATCCCAAGATAGATAAAATGACCAAGATGATAGAGTCATTAGCCTATGAAATCTCCAAATTAAAGGTTGAGAAACACTCTAGGAAAGGAAGAGTTCCTAATACCTTTGCTCCTAGAAATCCAAATCCATATAGAAGAGCTAATGAGCAGTTGCAGATTTTGCAAAGAAGTAAAGATGCCAATGAAGACCAAAGGGTGAAGACCCCTTTCTAGAATGTAGTCATGGAAGAAGAGAAATTTGAAGAAGATGATTAGATCCATTGTCTGGAAGACAAAGGAAATGCCTCCTTTTTTACCTTAGCTACCTATGAAAAGTCATTATTCAATGACTAGATCAACCAAGAATGGGATGGTGAAGTTGTTTTGCAAACTGTTGATCAACACAGATATAATCTGAGGTTGAAGATGAATAATTCCAAGGAAAGTCCTGTTTAGAGAGCTATTGTCCCTACAATACAGCAAGCTAATAAGCAGAAGTGACCAGCAGCTAATCCCATCATCCTCAAATCTCCAGCTCATGAGGTAAGAGGCTTTGACAAGTCTCCTTCTCCTTTCAGTTTTCAATCAAAAATTCAGAAGCTAAGAATACCTATAGCTCTGATTGAAATAGTGAAGAATGAGTCCTTCAAGAGATCTATCCTCGAGGCCCTTGAGCCTAATACCATCCAAGCCTCCACCGACTATGTAAATCTGCAAGATGACAAACCAGTTATTGTTCTCAGCCCAATGATTGAAAATTATGATGACAACTCCCCATCATTCTATGTCTCTCTGACTATTCATGACAAAATCCTTCACAACTGCCTTCTGGACACTGGAGCCAGCCATAATCTAATGCCCAAGGCTGTCATGGATGATTTGGGTCTTGACATTACCAAGCCTTATCATGACCTATTTTCTTTTGACTCTAGAAAAGTGAAATGTCTGGGATTAATCAAGGACCTCGCCATCACTTTGTCTCATCTGCCCATGAAGAGCATGATGATGGATATTGTGGTAGCAAATGTACCCCCCAAGTTTGGCATGTTGCTTTCCAGAGGTTAGATCAAGAGATTAGGTGGAACATTACAAATGATCTGTCCTACGCTACTTTCCCAGTTTTTGGAGGTGAGAGCAGGAGATTTTACAGAGAAGCTCAGTTGGCTTATATTATCAGTGATGAAAGGAATCCTACTAATCATCCCATCTATGATGTCAACATTGATTTTGGAGCTTGTATTCTTCAGATTGAAGAATCAAAGTTGGTCCCCACGTAGCTTAACAAACCAATTTGCCAGATCACAAAGGAAGAAGGCACACAAATTTAGTACATGTTCTTTGATGGAGCTTGGTCTAAGGAAGCTGCAAGGGTAGGTGTAGTCCTTGTGTCCCACACGTAGGAATGCATTCATTTATCTTTCAAATTAAGTTTTCAGGTCACAAATAACATAGTAGAGTACGAAGCCTTGATATTGGGCTTAAATATTGCTAAAGAAATGGGCATCAAAGGTCTGAAAGTGTTTGCAGATGCAGACCTTATCATTTAGCAAGTCAACAAAACTTTCCAAGCAAAGCATCCAAGGCTAAAAGCATACAGAGATGAGGTATGGAAGCTCAACGACCCTTTTAGTATTTTCAACATTTTTTACATTCGGAGAATGAAGAACCAGCTTGTTGATTCCCTTGTTTTTTCTGCTAGCACGTTTATTCCTCCTTTGCCTCCTAAATTGACTTGTGAAGTTTAGGTGAAATATAAACCATCTCTCCCTGACAATGTCAAATACTGGAAATTTTTTGAAGATGATGATGAAATTAAGAGGTTTTTACAAGTCGTTGATGAATTTTCTGAAATGCACATCGACCAAGAAAACGAAACCATGGAAGAATGCAACCAGTCCAAACTAAAGGACGAGATGGGTCAGAACAACATTGTTCAGCTACCTAGTAACCATATACCCAAAGGATTGGTGCCCCTAGAGAAGTTGTTTGATCATAATGGTGTACCTTATAAGCCTGCCAAAAAAGAAATGAGTCTTCTATTCATAAACATAATGTAGGGAGTCCAACCCATCCAAAGTAAATAAATTTGTCCACTCACTTGTCTTCTGCCCGGAGTTCCGAGCATTGCGCCTTAATGAAACAATTTGCTGATATTTTTGCTTGGGAATACAATGATCTTAAGACCTATGACACCAACATCATTCAACGTAAGATTCCACTAGAGAAGAACACCATCCCTTTTAAGCAGAAATTAAGACCTATCAACCCTCTCTTATTGCGTTTGATTGAAAAGGAAATCAAGAAGCTGTTGGATGCTAAGATCATAGTTCCCCTAAGGTATTCAAAATGGATAGCTAACCTTGCGGTAGTAAGAAAGATGAATGGAGAAAGCAGGCTTTGTGTTGACTTCAGGAATTTGAACAAATGCTCTAAAAAAGACAATTGCCCCCTGCCTAAGATGGAACACTTGTTGCAAAAATTTTCAAGGGCTAGAGTCATGTCTTTCCTAGATGGATTTTCAGGTTACAATCAGATTGCTATACATCCAGAAGATTAGGAAAAGACCACCTTCACTGCTCCTTGGGGCACTTTCATGTACTCCAAGATGCCTTTCGGACTGATGAATGCTGGGACTACTTTTGAGAGGGCCATGGACATAGCCTTTGTGAAAGAGAAGGACAAATTTTTCCTTATTTACCTTGATGACATAATAGTATTTTCCAGTAATCACAAGGACCATTTGCAGCATTTGAAAAAGGTGTTTCTAAAGTGCAGATGTTTTGGAATTTCTATAAACCCAAAGAAGTCACAGTTTTCTCTAGAAGAAGGAAAATTGTTGGGATATATTGTTTTTTCTAAAGGTGTGAAGATTGATCAAGCAAGAGTTCAAGCAATTCAGACATTGTCCATCCCAAGGTCAAAAAGGGACATTCAATCCTTCCTGTGTAAGATTAAATTTTTAAAGAGGTTCATTCCAAACTTTGTAGAGCTAGTGAAGCACATCACTTCCATGCTGAAGAAAGGATTAGAAATAAAATGGACAGATGTTGCAAGAAGCTCTTTTGAAGCCATCAAACAAGCTATCATGGAAGCTCCCACTCTAATCAGCCCAGATTACACCAAGGATTTTTATATCTTCTCTTTTGCCTCCTATGATACACTTGCAGTAGTTTTGTTGCAGAAAAATGATGAAGGCATAGAGCCCCTTGTGGCCTTTTTTAGAAAAACTCTAAGGGATGCTAAACTAAGGTATGACCTTATTGAAAAAAATCTTATGCTCTCATAAAATCTTTAAAGGCATTCAGAATTTATATTCTGCATTCCAAAGTGGTGGCATATGTACCTTCAGCCTCAGTAAAAGATGTCCTAACTCAGCTAGATATTGATGGAAAGAGAGCTAAATGGATTGCAAAATTTGTAGAGTTTAACATAGAGGTGAAGCCCACTAAGCTTGTCGAAGGCCAGGGCTTCGCTAAACTTACGGTTGAGGAAAATTGTAGTTTGTTAGACATAAATTGCATGGGTTCAAATTCAGGTGACGAGCAGACAAAGGAAGTAGCAGAATAGCAAGAGCAGAATCAGTCTTTAGCTGAAAATCTAGCCAACTGTCAATGGTATTCCAGTATAGTTCATTTTTTGGAGAAGCTAGAAGTCCCTCCAGGGCTTAGCTCAAGCCAAGCCAAGGCCATTAAGCTTAGATCAATCAGATTCTGCATTAATAAAAATTGGCTTTATTAGAGAGACCCATCAGGAATCCTCTTAAGATGCCTAGATAAAGGACAATCCATGGAATTCATGCACCAATTCCATTCTAGCACTTGTGGAGGGCATCATTTTTGGAAAACCACAACCCACAAAATCTTGAGAGCCGGGTATTATTGGCCTACTATTTTCTCTGATGTGTTTTCTTTTTTGAAATCTTGTGACAAATGTCAGAGGTTTGCTAGAAGACAGTAGCTAAAATCTCTGCCCTTGAATCAAGTACAAGTCAATGGTCCCTTCCAGTAGCACTTCACAGGTGAGATTAATCCACATTCTAGTGGCTAGCATAAATGTATCTTGGTAGCCATTGATTATTTCACCAAATGGATTGAGGCTATACCCACTAAAAATGCTAATCATCATGTTATCATAAAGTTCTTGAATGAGAATATTTTTACTAGATTTGGTTGCCCAACCAAACTAGTCATTGATAATGTAGTAGCTTTCAGGGAAAAAGAATTGGTGGACATGTGTGAATCCACGGGCATTCAATTGGTGCATTCTACCTCAAGGCAATGGCCTCGCAAAATCATCTAACAAGAGTCTTATAAGGATAATAAAAAAATTGTTGGAGGAAAACAAAAAGAGCTAGGATTACAAGTTGAAGTTTGCATTGTGGGCTAACAGAGTTACCAACAAGAAGTTCATAGGAAATTCTCGATTTAAGTTGGTTTATGGCACTGATGTTGTTTTTCCTATCTAGCTGATTCACCCTGTGGCCAAATTATTTCAAGAAGAATATGATGAAATGAATGAAATGGTAAGGAGAATGAATAACTTAGTTGAATTATAGCAGATCATAGAGCACCTGCTTAAAAAGTCAAAAGTTCATTAGAAGAGAATCAAAGAAACCTTTGACAGGAAGGCAAAAGTGGACAATTTCCAAGTTGGTGACTGGGTTCTCAAATGGGATGCATTGAGGGAAAATAAAGGTAATCATGGTAAGTTTGACTTCTGGTGGACAGGTCTGTTTGTCATCACTCAAATTCCGCAGAACAATACCTTTATTCTGCACTTTCTGGAAGGAGAAGATGCTCTTAATGGCTCAGTCAATGGGCGGTTCTTGAAACTTTATTTCATTTAAGGTTTTAAAGCCTTGATATTGTAAATATGTTTTTCAGTTTTTATTTTCTATGCAAATTAAACTCCATGACCAATGGAACACTAGGAGATAGATTTGATTTTGGTTTTACAGGAAATGCATTGGTTTATGGTTCTTGAAACCTCATGGGGAGGTTTTCATCCCTAGAAGGAGCCAGTGTTAGCCCCTGAGGTGTAGTGCTATTATTTTTAGCAGAAATGTCCCCTGTTTTAGCTCCAACATCCACATCTCCTCTGCTCCACTTTGGCCATAAGATAGACTTCAAAATATTACTCTCGCATCTATAATTACATCGGGTCCTGATCCAAATGGATCCAAATATGCTCTCTAAGTCTTCAAAATCTAGTAAAATCATGCCAAAGATCAAAACCATCATAGGAGAAGAACCCTTAGAATGGTGGAAAAACATTATCTGGACACAAAAACCCGAGGAAACAGTGAAAAAACTAAGTATGGGAGGTCTGAATAGTGAAATGCATAGTAGCCATCAGATCTGGCCGATCAATGGTCTAGATTTGATTGGTGGGTCGCAATCAGCAGTGGCAATCGGCGGATATTGGCGCAGACTATGTAGAACTTGCGATGGCGATCGACAGAGTAAATGTGGACTGTCGATCAAGCATGAAGATCGACGAGTCATGTTGCATTATAGAATCACAATCGACCAATGCAACAGAGCGCTCAGCAAATGTCCTGGGGTTATAGTGATATGTGATTGCGATCAATCGCATTGCGATATTGCATTGAAGCTTCACAGAGGAGTGGGGCTTATACCTATATAGATGTCTGATGCGATAAACCGGACCAGAAAGGGTTCCTTAAAGCTATTGCATAGATTTTGAGATTCGCAGAAAATTCGTTTTTAATGCATTTTCGCAGTTTTAACGTATTCTTAAAATACAAAGGGGAACCTTGGAGTAGGACTGAAGTGACTTGCAATATGCGATAGGACTCAGACCTGAAAGGGTTCGTGAATTGAAATATATAAAATTTGAAGTCTATCATGAGCCGTTTTTAGTGTATTTCCAATGTTTTAATGTATTTCTAAAAAACAAAGGAACAGGCAATTTGCGACTTGCGATAGTGATAAGAACAGACTCGATAGAGGAATAGATTGTGTTTAAGGACTCTTGAAGTCTGAAATGAACAAAGCTTGGCAGGATTTCACAGTGTTGCAGCGTTTTTCTGTGTAAAATAGAAAAAAATCATTATTAGTATTTGAAAGGATTTCAAAGGCCTGAAGACCCATTCCATCATAGAATAGAGGCTGAGAGGCAGAGACCAGGAGAAAGAAGGCTGGAAGGGGAAAGGCAACAATGCAACACAGCCAGACCAACAAATGATCATTGAGCACTAGCATGAGCGAGCCACCTGACAGCGCATCACATCTACCAAAATTTGGTTACTATGCTATTAGAAAAAGAAACCTCTGAGCTCATGCGTTTCTAGTCATGGCATCAAACAATTAAAAAGATAGAGTGGATAGATTAAGACACGTCGAGCCTTTGAGAGCTTGGGAGCATTGTAAATAACCTATAAATGGCTGGAAGTTAGAAGTATGAAGGGTTCAACTTTTGGAGACTGTGGATACTCTGTTCCTGTAGCTTCTCATCTTCATTCAAGCAATATAAGCTTCTTTTCATGTAACATGTTCAATTCCCATTTTCTCTTCTATTCTAAGCTTGCACTTGAGTAGGTTATTCATGTTTTATTCCATGTCTAATGCCAGATAACTGTCATCTTATCTCTGCGTTGATAAATTAGATTTGCAAGCCTCATTTACTTCCTATAGCTCACCATTCATATGTGTTTATGTATGCATTTGCTGGTATAGTCAGTATTCTCCATCTATCCATTGAATCTATAAAATATTGAGCATTAATGGTCTAAAGCCTTGTAAATCTAAGCGTGTTCATGCATGTCTTGAGTGAAAACAGAGTTGAAACAGTCATCTAACTTGATCCAAACCATCATCCATTCCAATAGTTCAGAGAACAATATTGAAGATTTATATGTTACCAGGAATCTCTAAGCTACAACCTAGGAGAGCTTCTTGGAGTGATAATAGGTTGATCGACAAAAATGATCGTGATGGGTTCATAAGGTTTTAAACACTGCAACAAATCATTCCCTTGAAATGGTGCAGGATCATTAGGCCTAAATGGTTACTTGGGAGAAATTGAATTTAATGCAGAACAGTGGTTTTGGCCAGGAAAGAATTTAATAGGCCAACGGTTATGCCATATGGTAGGTGGAGAGTGGTGGAGGAGTCATGGTGGGGTGTGATAGAGCATGCGAGGGAAAATTAGTTTTTGGAGGGGGTAGCAGGTGATATACAGTTTTGGTGATTGGGAGTGTGAAATCACGAGAAGGCAACATGTATGGGATGGGGCCTGGTGGGAGAAACAACTTTTCAACCTCCCCTCCCCCCCTTGTAAAGGCAGGATGGAGAGGGGGGGGGGCGTGAAGGCGGATGAGGTGCGTTGATCGTGAGCAGGAACAGATTTCAAGGATGCTAAGTGAAATGAACTTTAACCATAAGTGACAAAAAGATTTGTCCACTTGTGCCTTTACCTTTTTGCATTCCCGACTTAGGATAAAGAAATATGAAAAATATATAGAAGCACCTTATCCTTTGGATTATATTTGAGCTTTTCACCATATCCATAAAACTTAAGATAAAAATTACATAGGCATATATTTGCAAAAATGATCTAATCTACCGACCCATGACTAAACTACCATTTTTTATTCTTTCCTCTAGGGTGGACTTAGACTAGCATACCCACTTTATTTTCTTTTATACAAAATGAAAAACAGCCTAAATTATCCCTTATTTGTTCTATCGATCCAAATTAAACAGTTGGATCAATGTCGTTTTCTACCTAACTATTGATTTACCCATATTAAACTGTTGGGTAAGTATTTATTCTCTAACTTAATTTAGATAAATTTAAAGGAGTTTAATCATGATTACATTGTATGATTAAACTAAAATATAGTGATTATGGCATTCTGAACAAGCTGCACACAACGTTTCATTTTTCAGTAATGAAGCAAAACTATCTATGATTAGTGGCATTTAGACTTGCAACACTTTCAGTATTATTCCTTTTTGAATCTTCTTTCTTTTGGCGGGGTTCAATATTTTCTTCTTTTTTTCAATATTTTTTGTTTTTCTCTTTTTCTTATTTATACCCTCTTTTCGTTTTTTAATTCTTTTTCTTTTATTTGGAAATCATTGGCAGATGGACAAGTATTTACAAAATAAGATTCTTGAGATATAATACTCAATTACCTTGATATCCTATAAATTATAGGACCCTAAAAAGGCTCTAATCGGGGATGGCACTCTTCGTGTGAGATGCTAAGAACATATGATTAGTAGCCTTGAGTGTTCTATTTCAACAATATCCACCTCTGATTTCTTTGTTGTAGTACTTATGGTAACACATCAATAGAAGCTTAGGGCCTTCTCTGTGGGCTTCAACTTCTGTTAAAAGGTCACCAAATCCAAATAATAAAGACAATGATATTTGCAATGATAAATGCTAGGAAAACTTCTATTGCTTAGAAAGATAATGTTTGAGCATCCTGCCATTGACAGGTCCCCCAGGGAAATTTGTCCCATCTAAATTTCTGGTAAATAATGCATTATGCCCTCTAAAAGCCTAAATGACATAAGGTCCCATCCATAAATTTTCAAAATTTCCATGCTTCCCTTTGTCTTCTCTTCTATAATCCCACTTTAAGACTTTAGCACCCAAGGTGAAATCATCTGCTTTGTCCTTTTGTCAAAAACTTTCTTGATATTCTCATGGATGACCTAAGCCTTATTATAAACTTCTTCCCTAGATTGCTACAACTAGACTACTTGATCAATTCTCCTTTGAATGTCATTTGTCTGAGCCTACAATTCCTGAATTATCTTCAGGACTGGAACTCCCGAAGAGGATGAAAAAACAACATCCATTCCATAAACCACTTGGTATGGTGACATGTCAAATTTTTTCTTTATGGTGAGCCTATCAGCCCAAAGTGCATTTATCAACTTGTTGTGCCATGTCTTTTTGTTGTTTGCTAACATATTCTTAATAATATTTACCACAAAGTTATTTGAAGATTCAACCAACCCATTACCCTGTCAGTAATAAGGAGTTGAATGCCCCAAAGTGATATGGTATTTGTTGCAGAAATTGGTCATTTTCTTAAACCTAAAGGGTGCAATATTTTCTATAAAAAGCTTATTTGGATAGCCAAATCAAGATATGATATTGGTTTCTAAGAATTTGATGATGATAACATCCTGTAGAATTCATGTAGAAACTTCGATAGATCTAGAATTCTAGTGAAACTAAACACAAGTAATTTGCTGCTATTCAATAGAGGAGAGAAAGAATTTGCTCCATAAATTCAATGTATTAAATTAATGAACAATAGTAATACATGAGCAACCAAACCTCTAATCCCAAAGGGAGGTGGTTATATAGAAACTGCCGAATCTAGAAAACTAGGAAAAAACTAATAAAAAAACTAGAAAAGGCTAAGGAAAGCTAAAGGGGGGCCTAAAATAGCAACAAAAACTCAAGGAAACCTATGCCAACTATCAGTCATGAGGAAAGCATGAGGAGGGGCGCATTTCCCAAGGAAGGCAAATTTAAAACATGCTAAAATGGTTCGGGGGACCAAATCCCTTAATTAAAGGGGGAATCTTCATGTGGGGCACTAATCCTCAAATAACTTAGCTGGATGAGGTGTGGTTAGGTGTGAACATGCACTTAGATGTCTAAATGGTTTAGGAAAGTGCTTAGACCAATATTTCCATAATATTAAGCCTTTAAAGGCAAAAGACAAGGGAAAGTTGGTCCACTAAGCTAGTTTACCAAAAACCAAGTGTGAACATGATTTTTAGTGCATGTGGCTAAGTCAAGGATATGTAGGCTGAAAAATAAATGTAGATGTTAGCATTATATTCCAACACCCCCCCTTCATCCTAACTCACTTATCTAAACTGACTCCTGGCCAAGATGCCATGTTCGGTACTCAGGTACAATAAATAAAAGATCCTCATAAAATGAAGAAAGAGGGAAAACCTCATGGGAAAAACCCCCACAAAAGAGGAAAAAAAGGGCTAAGTGGCTAGAAGGGCCTACTTAGCTGTCTCCACCACTCCAAGCATATCTCTCAGTTTTGAAAATTTCCTTTTAGTGAAAGACTTGGTGAAGATGTTTGCAACCTACTGCTTAGTGGGGCAGTACTGCAGTGATATGACTCGGTCATGGATTAGCTCACGGATGTAATGCATGTGAATCTCGATGTGCTTGGTCCTCTGCCTCTAAACTAGATCAATCCATATTTTAATGGACCCCTGATTGTCACAAAATATGACAGTCGGAAGTGGATATTGAATACCAAACTCGGAGAGAAGTCCCTGCAACCAAACAGCCTATGTAGCGGCATTCATTGCACCTCTATACTTTGCCTCGGATGGAGATAAAGAAATCGTGGATTGCTTCTTGTTAGACCAAAAAAAAGGCCCTGAACCAAAGCTGAAAAAATAACCAGAGGTGGACATGTGGTTTGTACCATCGCTAGCCCAATAAGATTCTGTGTACCCAATTAGTGAAAGTGGGCAATCTGCAGTATAAAAGATACCAAAAATGGAAGTACTTTTCACATATCTAAGGATTCTCTTTGTAGCTTTCTAGTGAAGCTCATGGGGCTCCTGCATATATCTGGAACAAACTCCTATTGTAAAAAATATACCAGGTCAAGTGCAAGTAAGATACAACAAACTCCCAACCAACTATCGATACAGTGTACTGTCCACCAAAGGTGTAGTACCCACATCCTCAAATATGATCCCCACAAGAAAGGGAGATGCTGCTGGCTTTCTTTATTTCATCTAAAAGAAGACAAGTAAATCTTATACATACTTATACTGTGCCATGTTGATCCCTAAAGTAGACTGATAAAGTTCAAGACCAAGAAAGTAGTGCAACAGTCCCAAATCTGTCATGCAAAATCGATCGTGCAATGTTGATTTTACCGAATCAATAGCTAAGGTAAGGTTCCCTGTCATAAATAAATCATCTACATAAAGTATTATCAGCAAAAGGGAATCATCATGTTGCAGAAAATAAACATTCAAATCATATTTTCATTAAATGAATCCAATGGAAAGCAGGAACGAATCCATCTTTGTATATTAGGCTCTGGGAGCCTGTTTTTGGCCATACAAAGATTTCTTTAATCTGCAAATGAGGGAAGATTTTTGAATGTATCCCTGTGGTTTCTCCATATATATCTCCTCCTTGAGATCTCCATGAAGAAAGGCACTTTTCACATCCATGTGATGAACTTCCCATTTGTGAGAAGCAACAATGGCTAAAACTAGTCGAATGGAGTCCATTTTTGAAATAGGTGCAAATGTCTCTGTGTAGTCTATGCCATGTACCTGTGAGTATCCACTTTCAACAAGTCAAGATTTGTACTTGCTAATCTTAGCATCTGCAGAAATCTTTGTTCGATAGATCCATCGACATCGAACAAGATTTCTTCCTTTCAGAAGTGGAACCAAGTCTCATGTGTTGTTTTCCATGGCAGCCTCCCAAAGCGGGTTTCTAGTAGCCTTAGAGTATGACTATGGATTTAAAACAAGTTTCATATAGAAATGTATGGGAATCAATGGTTCAGTGGCATCTAGGGCTTGAGGATCCCTAAAAAACTGTGATCTAGTCCCTCTCACATCCGCAGGATCACCAACTAGTTCACTTGCATCTTGCAGGGTTTTCTCTGCCCAAGTTGGCAGCTGAGTTGGAGCAACCATGAACTGCTTCTCATCCTTTGAATCAAACCCAAGAGGATTCTCTAATGGCTACTTTGAAGTGCTCGAAGAAGTTTTTGACTTGTCCTCATTAGTGGCAACAAGCGGTTCCTCGACAAGGTTTGCTAAAAAATCATGCAGTGATTCTTCTTCAAACTTCACACTTTGAGCTACAAGGAACTTTTCAGTGTGACATTCCAGTAATCTATATCCTTTGCACTGTTAGGATATCCAACAATGATACATTCAACACTTTGAGGCTCCAAAGCCTTCCTCTTATCTGTCGGAATGTGAGCCCATGCTCGTGAACCAAAAATGCTAAAGTCCGACACTTTCGGTTTCTTACCGGTCCAACATTCAAATGGTGTCGTGCCTTTGAGTGCTTTGTGAGGACTGTGGTTTTGAATCTATGCTGCATAATTAATAGCTTCAGCCCATAGCTTAGGAGCTAATGATTTGGACTGTAGCATACAATTGTCCATCTCTTTTAATGACGGGGTTTCCTCTCCGCGACACCATTCTGCTGTGGTGTATATGGCAATGTGTGTATACCAACATCAATACAGAGTTGTTGCACATCTTTGTTGACATACTCCCCCCCATTATCAGTATTGAGTATCTTAATATTATACCCAGAATCATTCTCAGCAAGTGCTTTAAATTCTATAAGGCATTCAAATACTTCCGATTTTAATTTCAGAAAAAAGACCCAAGTAAAGCGAGAGAAATCATCTATGAAGGTGAGTACACATCGAGCCTTACTGATTGAAGGCTACACAAATGGGCCTGTGATGTCATTGTGAATCAGCCCAAGAGTTGAAGAAGCTCTCTGTGCCTTCCCTTCGTCAAGCTTTTGCTTCGGATGCTTGCCAAGAATGCATCCTTGACATACACCGCTTGTGAATTTAATAGTGGGCAATCCTTCTACCATGTTTTCCTTGCTAATTTGATGCAAGTAATTATAGTTTAGAAGTCCAAATATTTCATGCCATAGCTTGCTGATATCATCATATTGTGACAAATATACAAACAAGAATCGTGATCTTCAATTCCATATGCAAGTTGTGAGCCAGTGGAAATGTCGGTAATCATTGTGGAGTCCGAAGTGAACTCCACCTTTCTTCCTGAGCTAGAATGAGTGATCTGATATATAGAGAGAAGATTTGTCGATAGCGAGGGAACATGAAGCACATTTGTGAAGCAGCCCCCTTCAAAGTCTACAATTCCTTCTTCGCACACCTTTGCGGGTCTGGCATTTCCCTAGTAAATTGGGGATTTGGTGCTTTCTTCGATGGAGGAAAATTCATCTTTTGATGCAGCCATATGATTCAGTGCACTTGAATCAAGGATTCAAGCTAATGGAGTGTATGTGGCAGCCATTAAGGCATGACCATCTCGTTCTCTCCCTCTCCCATCTCTTGTTCTGTTATCATCCTTCTTCTTTGCATTCTCGGGCATAGTAAGATTGTGCTGCTGCAATTACTTAGCCATCTCATCGATTGTTTTCCTCATGCAATTTTCTTCAGGATGAAAACATTTGGAACACTAGTTGAAAAGTTTTCTTTCCTTCTTCTTATTAACCTTAGGCAAAGAAGAACTCTCTGAAGATTGTATGGGTCTCTCCTTCTTCGATTCATTAAATTTACCCTTCCCTTTTTGCTTGTCTCTTCCACTACTCTTTGGAGCATTAGTAGCCACAAGTGCTTGGTTCTTGGAACACTTGATGGCACTCATTTGGACTAACTTATCTTTCTCTTGAGTCAATGTTTCAAGGAAGTCATTCAATGGAGGAATTTTCCATTTTTCCTAAGCCAATTTAGATGCTTGAAAAGACAATACAAATACGGAAAATTCAGGGCCTAATTTCGAGATAATCGAAAGGATGAGTTGATCTTCCTCTTTCTTGACTCCACATGCATCAAGTTAAAAAAGGAAGGATTTAAACTTGGTGAAGTATTCTTTCAGGTTACTGAAATGAGTTGAGCTGAGGGATATGAGTTCATTCTCCAGTTGATGCACTCTCATTTCATCCTGCTTGTTGAATAGTCCTTCTAATGTGGTCTAAACCGCATCGGGAGTAGTGGCTCCACTGACATGAAAGAGGAGTTCTTCAGAAATTGATAGGCATATCAACCCAATTGATTCATCTAATTTATTGAAATACTTGATCTTCTCCACTGCATAAGTTGGTTCAGTCTTCGTTCCCATTGTTACCCTGTAAAGCCCTTTACTTCAGAGGAGCAGAGTGATCTCTGTCTTCCATTCGAAGTAATTGAAAGGATTTAGAACGAGTTTTGTGTGTTGATAAATATGACCCATTGCTACTTTCTATACCTCCTAATGATCTATACTTGCAAATAAAACCATGTGCAATCCACTAGATTCGAACTAGCTCTGATACCATGTAGAATTCTTGCAGAAACTCCGATAGATCTAAAATTCTAGTTAAATTAAACACAAGTAATTTGATGATATTCAAGAGAGGAGAGAAATAATTTTATCCATAAAATAAATGTATTAAATTATTAAACAATAGTAATACATGAGAAACCAAACCTCTAGTCCCAAAGGGAGGTGGTTATATAGAAATTGCCGAATCTAGAAAACTAGGAAAAAACTAGTAAAAAAACTAGAAAAGGCTAAGAAAGGCTAAAGGGAGGCCTAAAATAGAAACAATGACTCAAGACAACCTATTCCAACTACCAGCCACGAGGAAAGCATGAGGAGGGGTGCATTTCCCAAGGAGGAAAACTTTAAAACATGCTAAAATGGTTCGGGAGATCAAATCCTTTGATTTAAGGGGAATCTTCATGTGGGGCGCCAATCCTCAAATAACTCAACTGGATGAGGTGTGGTTAGGTATGAACATGCACTTAGATGTATAAATGGTTTAGGAAAGTGGTTGGATGAATATTTCCATAATATTAAGCCTTTAAAGGAAAAAAACAAGGGAACATTGGTCCACCAAGCTAGTTTACCAAAAACCAAGTGTGAACATGATTTTCAGTGCATGTGGCTAAGTCAAGGATGCTTACGCTAAAAAATAAATGTAGATGTTAGGATTATATTCCAACACATCCATGGCTAATCTAGAAGGAGTGGCTTCAATCCATTTGGTGAAGTAGTCAGTAGTGGTAAGGATCCACTTATGTTGAGTAGAGGATGGTGGATGAATTTCTCCTATGAAATTCAATCCCCACTGTTAGAAAGGGCTTTGAACAGATATTGGCTTCAAAGGTAGTGGCAAAAGCTTTATTTTCTCCTCAAAGATTTGAAACTTATGGAAAGAGGTTACCTTCTTATGAACATTTGGGAAAAGTGTAGGCCAATAAAAACCAGCTCTAAGGATCTTATTGACAGTGGTTTTCCAATACAAATGGCCACCACAGTCACCTTCATGGGATTCTTGCATTGTTCTTTCCGCATCATCTCTCAAGAGACACTTTAGTATAATACAACTAGCATCTTTCCAATATAAAACATTTTCTATGATTCAAAATAACTACTTTTAGCTTTAGAAATCTAGCTTTTGTTTTTGTTAGATGCGAAGGACCGTTTAAATGAAATAAAACATAAATAAGGTTTGCATACTAGGGTGAGGTCATGAAAGCCTCATCTAGTTGTGGAGTCGCATGTTCCTCTTGATCATCCAATTCAGCTATAGAGTTGATATCTAAAGCATTAAAATTAGATTTAGCCATCAATTTGGCTAACTCTTGTCCTTTGATAAGTTTGGTTGGCTTGATTACCATATCATATTCCAGGATGACGGCAATCCATTTTCCTCTTTTTCCATCTGGTCCATTCTGTGTCAAGATATTATCTTTAACTACAACATTTGGTACATAAGCAATTATGTGAGAATGAAGGGTATATACTGTGAAATGTTTAATTACTTGTATCAGTGCAAAAGCCTATTTTTCCATTATATTGTACTTGAGTGCAACATCCCTTAAAGCCTTGCTAAATAAAGTAATGGATTGTTCATATCCATCATCATTTTTCTGCAAAAGGTCAGCTGCAATAATATGTTCAGAAGAAAATGAAAAAATTATAAAATCCTTAGTAAAATATGGACTAAAAAGGACTGGTGCTTTTGTCAATGCTTGTTTAACTTGATCAAACGATTGCCTAGATTTGATGTTCCATTTTATATAATAATCTTGTTTTAGGATGTTTTTTTATGTTTCTGAGAAGTTCTGCAAGGTTAGGGATAAATATTCTCAGGACATTTATTCTACCACTAAAGGATTGAAGTTCCTAAATTCCTCTTGGGTGATTAATTTTCAGGATAGCTTCAATCCTTTTAAGATCAATTTTAATACCTTCCTTAGATATGATATATGACCAAGAAGTTTTCCATCTTCAAGGCCAAACATTGTTTTCTTAGGATTTAGTGAAATCCAAAACCTTCTACATTTCTCAAATACTCTTCTCAGTTGTAACAAATATTCTTCATTAGCCTTGGAATATACAGTGATGTCATCTAGATAGATCACAATAAATCTGCCAATTTCATCAGAAAAATAAATAACCATTGCTCTTTCAAATGTGGCTCTAGCATTCGTTAATCCAAAAGGCATCTTCACATACTTGAATGTACCCCATGGAGTAGTAAATGTTGTTTTATCCTGATCCTCTGGATGAACTAAGACCTGATTATAACTTGAGAAACCATCTAATAAATAAATCCTAGAAGATCCAACTACCTTTTGCAGAATATGATCCATTTTATGTAAGGGATAGTTGTCCTTTAAGGAAACTTTGTTTAGGTTCCTGAAATCTATGCCAATCTGATTTCACCTGTTTTCTTCCTAGTTGGCACAATATTGGAAACCAATTTAGAGTACCTAAGAGAAACTATGATTTTAGAGTCATACATTCTTTTGATTTCTTTCTCAATTAAAGGCATCAGAAATGGATTTATTCTATGAAGCTTTTGTTTAAAGGGTTTTTATCTTCTTTAATTGGAATTTTGTGTTATATAATCTCTATATCACATGTTTAAAGATCTTCATAGCTCCAAGCAAAAACATCACTAAATTCCTTGAATAAAGCAATATATTTTTGTTTTTTAGCAGCTAGGATTGATTTAGATTGTTTTATGATTTAGGGGTCTTTTTCAGTACCTAAATTACAATCTTCAACTATTGTTATTGAGGGCTTAATATTAGGATTTTTAGACACATCATTAAAATCAAATAATTCTTCTAATGGAACTAGACCTCTAGGAAAAACATTATCTTTTGACTCGAGTGTTTCAAATTCTTCTTTTTCAGGATCTATCTCAAGCAATTCTAATTTATTTACAACTTTATCTATGGGTATATCTATATCTGAATTTTCTAATTGCCTTTCTAGAATAGAATGTACAACAATTTGAGTATCTACTTCAGATTTGAAATCAATACTATCATCTTGAAATTCATCTTTGGATTGCGGAAAACGTTCAATCTGTTTATCATTTCCAAATGTCTCCTAGTACCTCATGTTATCGGGTACAGGTGATCAATGTTTCACCTCCAGTACATATTCTTGGTTAGGATAAGGAATTTTACAAGACCTCGCTGAAAAAACCATGTTATTTTGAATGATATTTTGCTTTCTAGGAATTGTAGAAAGGTCATATTCAAGAAAAATTTCTAGAAATTCAAGCACAACATTTTTGTATGCTCTCATTCTAGGGTGTTTGGCTGAATACTCTCCTTTCATTTGTTTGATAATTAATTTAACATCCCCTTGAATGAATATTCTTTTAGCACCTCATTTTTTCAACAACTGCAATCCTAGTATAAGGGCTTCATAATCTACTATATTATTGGTACATTGAAAATTAAGCCTGTACGAGTGACCCTCAACATGATTATTTCCTGTGTTAACCACCCAAATTCCTGCTTCAAAACCATATTTACTACAAGAGCCATCAAAACTCATGTTACAAAGAGGTTGAGGAGGAGTATTTAGTTTTGCTATTTGTGTTTGGGTTGGGTCCTTTTTAGAAATTTCAGTTTCAACATTGATCACCTATGTGTTGATATCCCCATCATTGTAAAGAATGAAAGAATCCAAATCTGAGTGAACAAAATAAAGAGGATAGTTGTGAGGTTTATATTTACTACTCACTATGAACTTCATCAAGGTTTCCCTATATAATATTCTTTACTGCCCAAAAACTGGTACGGTGGCAAAGGTCATATCCAATTATAGGGTTCCTTGTAATTTTGTTCCCCATGAGAATGACAACAACATGCCATACTTAGGGGGAATATCTGCAACCACTATATCCATTACCAAACTCTTATATAGGATTTGTGCTAAAGTAACACACATGCCTTTGATGAGACCCAAACATCTTACTTTACTGGAATCAAAGGAGTATAATTATTTATAAGGCCTGGTAATATCAAGTCCTAGTTTCTCCATATCATATTTAGGCATTAAGTTGTGGGTAGATCCTAAATCTAACATATCATTATGGAGGATTTTATCAAGAATATTTAGGCTAATGTAGAATGGAGGAACACCCCCTTCTTGTGGTTTTCCCTCAACTTCCTGTCCAAATAAGAGTTCAAGTTGGTCATCATTTGGATTTACAAAGTTAGTGTTTTCCCCTATGTTTAAAACTTTCATTACTTTGGGTTTGTACATATTTTTTTCATTAACTCTGTGAGACAAACATGGATTTTCAATTTCGCTTGTCCATTATCAATGTTGAACGACATTTGAATCTTAATCAAGTTGGGAAGTTCAGATTGATCTATGATTTGTTTTGTCATAGGCTCTTTTTGTTGACTAGTCATTGGGATATATGTTTGAGTAGTTTTAGAAACACTATCAACTATCTTCTTAACAGGGATTTCTACTTTTTTCTTACCAGAATTATCCACAGTTTTCTTAGGAACACTATCTATGGCTTTCCTAGGTTCAATTTCAGATGATCTTTTAGCAGGATTATTTGAGTTTTTGATGTTGAGAGTGTCTAGATTTTTTTTCTCGTAAGGTTATACTACCTATGGACTTCCATTATGGCATTTTCAAACCCCTTTTTATATTCATCCGATTCTTCAGAATCTAGCTCAATTTGAGCTAGGAGAAAAAGTTCTTGCTCCTCTTGAGTGAGGAAAATTGTTTCATCATCATTTATTCCCATCAGATTTATTTGATTATCATCCAAACCTTCAACAATATTCCCTTCATCATTTGTCTAATTTTCTTGAAACAGAGGTCAAAATTGCTCGTCTGGACCCTTTTGTTCTCTTTGTTTAATTTGGGGAACATTCCTTCTAAAGTTTTGGTTTCTATTTCGAGGAGAATTTTGGTTCTCTCTCACCTGAGTTTGGTCATTTAGGTTTACTCTTTGCATCATCTGATTTAGTACTCTCACTAGGTTACCAATTTTATGGTAAACAATAGAAATAGAAGGTTCTTCTTTTATGGTAACCCTACTTTCAGATTTTAATTTGGCCTTCTTGGCTAAGATGTTAGCTTCAACTTTAATAGCATTAGCTTGCATTTCTTCCAAAGTTGTCAGGTCTTTCTCTCTAAGATAGTATTCTATATCTACTTCAAAACCATTAGGAAAATCAATAAGAGCTAGGCCAGGGGAGGTCTTGAAGTCTTGTGGAATGGCATTGTAAACAATATTAAACCATTCACAGTATTCTTCCACACTTTCATTTGGTTTTCTTTTCAGTCTTTTATATTCATTTAGGAGTTGAAGTGGATTTTTCTTGATCTACCATCTAGCTAAGAAAGTTTAATGGAAAGCCTCAAGATTGGCTATACTCCATGCAGGTAAAATCCTAAACCATTTCTTGACACCACCTCCTAAACTTTGAGCAAACAATCTCATTTTAACATGGGCTTCATCTAATTCTTGAAGGTCAGACACATCATTCATTCTATCCACATGCTGTTGAGTAGTATAAGCACTAGTGTTATGAAAGGTCACAATTTTAGATTGGTAATATCCAGGCATAGAATTTAGTTGGCCTGGTAACACCAAAGGTGCATACCTACCTTCCATAACTGGTCTAGAAGACTGAATCGAAGATGGACATGATGTAGCTGTAGTTGTGATAACTACAGGGATAGTAGAAATGATAGCTTGAAATATCACAGGTGAGGAAGTTCATACTATGGAATGAGTAGGACTGGGAGGTTGTAGATGAATAGACAGGGAATATTGGGTAGACAAAGAGGCTGTTGCAATTGTTAAAGCAAAAAATTCAACAGATTGTTGAATATAAGCTTCTTCAATATCTTGGTCCAAAACTAAAACTAGACATTGCAATTTGTCAAATTGTTGTAGGGATTGAAGATCAGAATGTATTTCAAGAAGCTAGTTTTGGGGTATGTATGGTTGCAGCAAGCCTTTATCAATGATTTTATGATCTACAAAAGCCTCAAATTTTGATCTAAACAAACTATGCTAGAAAGGAAAATCAAAGTCTATATCTTGAATAGTTTCAAATTTCTCTGGAAGAGAGTTAGGCCTTGACAAAGGAATATTCTCAGGAAGAGAATTGAATCTAGAGAAAGGACTACTACTACCTTGGATCTCTATAAGACTTCTCTTTCTCACCAATTTTTCTAGATTATATACAAATTCAGCAGGGTTGGGATCAGGGGGAGCTCAGGTGAAAATTATTTTGGGAGCCAGATCTATTAAAAATCAGCACACATATAAAAATCAAATCAATGACACACTAGAATATTTACAAAATAACAACCTCAGATCATGTATTTCCTGTTGGAAACAATAATGAAAGGGGGTTTGAATCAATATTATCAAATCAATAATTTAATTTTCCAAATAGATTTGTATACGCTACTTCAGCTAAGTGAACTAGCATGTATATGTGACTGTACTTAAAGAAACTAGCATATATGTAGAGAACTTTTGATTTACCCAATTTATTATGCATTGAACTTTAACCAGTATATCAGAGATTTATTAGATAGTGCAGTAAAAGAAGAATAAAGCATCATACTTAAGCAACACACATGAACACCAAGATATAAGGTGGAAACCCAATGTGGGTAAAAACCACCTGCTATTGTCATCTCTATCTTCTTTTAATAATAAGAAAATATGTTTACAATTTTGTACTGGTGCAGAATTATACCAGTACATAAGCTTCTACCTGCAGAAGGTTACAACATTCTCGCATTCTCCAGCTTCTACGCGAAGGGAGATACACCCCCCTAACTCTTGTACTAGCCGATATGTTTACTAGCACGTAGGTTGTGGCCTACAGAAGGCTACAACCTTCTTTCTTCCTCCAAGAACCACGTTTCATAAATTTTCAGTCTGGATCCATTAACAAGATCATCACTGTAATTTAATCCTCAAATACATCTGCATCAACCGATCACTTTCTAAACCAACCACAACTGAATCAATCAATCACTTTGACAACCCATCAATTTGATCATTTAGAATACTGTCACCAGAATACAGTAACTAGAACCCAGAACTTTGCAACAACAAACATAAACAACTGAAGCATACTTTATAAGGTATAAGCTACTTCCATATGTCGAACCTACGTGTATACACACTTTTCTCAAAGCCATCCAGCGTATACAACTACAAATATTAATTCACAATTCTATTGCTATTCCAGATTTTAGTTATACCCAGATCATAATATTTACAGAACAACATATGTGTCAGTATTCAAATCTAGAATAAACATGATCAAACCATATAAAGATAATTCATTTCTAGTCTTAAGATCCCAATCGATCATTATATCTCATCCACCATCAGAAGCTAAGGTTCATCCCTGGATCAGATCAAGCACAACACCATAAGCCAATAACCTGCATACTAGATCTCACACCTGATTAGATATTCGATACTTGCACACTTGGCCTAATGATATTCTCCTCCTTTTATAGTTTTATGCCTTTCTTAATACCATGGACCAAAACCACTTAGGACCAATACCTTGGACCAAATACCTAGGGTCAATACCTCAGACCAGATACTTAGGACCAATACCATGGATCAAAAGACCATGGACCAAATACCATGGACCAAAAGCTTAGTTTTTCAAGGTATACGTGCTTTTCCTTCTGTGAAAGTGTGTGTGTACGTTATATGCTCATATTCTTCTATTAAACTGCATGTATATGTTGCTTGGTCTAGGCGAACCTACGTATACCTCTCTTTCTTCATTCTTTGTAGTCTGAGCTACAATTCTTTGTTGTTGTCATGTTGTATTGTGATCTTTCATCTGAGAGAGTTGCCTTCTAAACTGATTCCTTGAAACTGCCCTACATTTCATTACATCTGTAAAAACAACTGTCATGCATTCTGTCACATCTGATATCCCTTCTGTAGATTCATCTAGTTACCATATACAAGTGAGTTGTTATGCTACAAGTGGGTTGCCATCAAGTACAACACATGCATCATAATGCCAACAATCTCCCCCTTTGGACTTGATGGCAAAAACAACACCAAGTCACTCTCCTCCTTTGAAATCAAGGGCAAAGGTTCATTCTTGCCATGAGTACATGCTGAATTCTCTGATATGCTGAAGTGTACTAATTGAGCTCCTATGATTGAGTCCATGCTCCCCTTGAGCACAGGAAAAGTATGCAAAAGGATTTTCTAAAAGAATAACATGACTTTATACATACATCACCAATGACCTTCCTATCACCAACGACTCATACATAAATCCATCTCCCAACCAAGTGGGGATATACCAATTGTTTATACATGACAAAAACAAGAAATATTACATCATCCATCCCATGCATAGTGGGGTTACAAATTAGGTCTTTTCATGACCTTTACATTAAATGATATGCATGACATTTATAATAAGGACATCAACAAGACCATGATAGTCATCAGCAACTATCATACACCATATATGATCTGCACCATCAAAAACATCAAGATAAACATCCTTCATCAAAAGAGTCACCTAAATCAAAACAATTATGTGGATTTGTACCAAGATCTTCTAAGATAATGCCAACAATGCATTATTAGAAGCATATGCTCCCCCTGAACCTGTGCCAGATGTTCACTCTCAGATCTGATTATTGCATATATCGGTAAGAGATATCAAAGCATCATCATCAATCAAATATACATCAAGTTATCAACAACTTTATGAGGACCAATATATTTCCACATGTTATCAACAGATTGTAACCATCATCAAACAGAGTAGATAATTGACAGAACCATATCAGACCCCTTTTTTTGACTTTGGGCCACTACTTTTCTTCAAACCAACATATATGTGGCTGTGCCCACAGAAACCCACATATGTACTTGGCTACGCTTTATGAAAATCGTGTATAACAACCTTTCTCTGAAAAATAAGATTTAACAGCAGGATGATACAACAACTACTCCCAGCTTTTGTCTGAGATATTCAAATGTCTCTCTGGGTAGTGGTTTAGTGAATATATCAACAACTTATTCTTTGGAGGGAACATACTCCAATTTGACATTTTGTTCAAGCTCCTATTCACATAGAAAATGATATTTGATGGGTATGTGCTTGGTCGTAGAGTGCATGACTGGATTCTTTGAAATACTGATCACACTTGTATTATCACATAGAATGGAGATGGGTGGATTACATGTGATCTTAATGTCTTGCAAGGTTTGCATCATTGAAAGTAGTTGTGTGCAACAAGATGCAGTAGCCACATATTCTGCTTCAGCTGTAGATAATGCAATTGAACTTTGTTTCTTGTTGAACCAAGACACTAACCTGGAACCTGTTAGCACCTAAATCCACCTTAGGCTGAAAGAAGGCAAAATTCAGGGTAACCACAAACCACGCTCAGTCTGGTAGCTAGCCCTACCAGAAAAGGAGAGGGCTCTCTCCGAGTCACACTCAGTGAATAGATAAATGAAAAGGCCTGAGATGACTTACAGTGAACTCTTTATCTTAGGCTAGTAAGTGAATATGGACATAAGAAGTAATTTTTATGAATGATTGTGTTTCTGGGATGGTATGGGACCAATGGACATCAATGAACAGAGAACTTAATACAAAGGCACGGATTACTTCGTGAGGCAAGATAGGCGGAAAGCCTAGCAATTTAGTTTAAGATAGTGCGGAACGGAGAGATTGAGTAAGAGGGTGAAAAGGCCATGGACAACATGAATCCTTTTCAACAGAATAATGAACAATGAACATGAAATTTTCCCATAGGCAAAGCAATAAAATTGAATTCTACCTTAGCTAACTTAGAAAACTTCGCTGGAAATGAATATGAAATGAACTATGAAACATAACAAGATACATATGAAACATAAGAGACACATTTGCTACACTCACAACCACATGAATCTCATGAAACAGAGCCATTTCCTTTCATTAATCCTTTGTAAAGAATATACAATGCAGAAACAAAGTTTCTTTCCCACAGTCTCCCAGAAGTTACAAGCCAACCAACCCTTTGCAAATAGTTTGCATACAATATATAGAATGTGCCATGAAGAGATAGAACCCCCAAGGGTTGGGGAGTTACTCAAATCATTACAAAATGAAGGTGGAGAGCCAAACATCAGCTACAGGTGCAGCACCACAAACATGACAAATGGCTTGAGTGACCCTTTGCCTTCCTTTGCCACTTGGATAAATGCCCATATGGAGTGAAAATAATTTTAAAACCACCTTTGGTGCTGAAACATTGAAGTGTATATGAGGGGACCCACTTATGAAAAGTCACGAAGCGAAATTTCACGAAACAGAGGCAATTTGGGCCTTTTTTCCTATATGCGCCGTGCCCTTTTCTATATGCGCTGCGCTACTTTGAGGCCAGTTTTGAGGCCCTTTTAGGAGTCCAAAATGTGCCCAATTGTGCTTGTTGGAAAGCCTATCCTGTCTACTTTCCAACCCAAGTGGAATTTTTGAATTTGGAGCTCCTTTGCCCCTCCAAATCTTTATTCTCCCAAGACTGCTTCATGTGTGTCAAAATAGGGGTAGTGAGGCCATTTTTTGGGTGTTTTTGACCTCCTGGAGACTCAAATCATGCCCAAATTTCTTTCCCCAGTGCCAATAGTCGTGAATTTTCCTACTAAATCCAAAAATGCAAACTATTTATCATTTGGAGCTCCCAATCCTACGCGTCGCGCCGGTGGCGCGGCACGTATAGAGAAAAAACTTGTGTTTGTGCCAAAAATTCCCATGTGACCAAAATTGTCCCAAATTTCTTGAAAGTTTGGCTCATGGTTCTCTAAGAGGCACTATGTTGGGCAACAAAAGATTCAACCAAGATTTGAAGCCGATCTTGCTCTTTTGCCTCTTTTGTTTCTTTGCTCAGTTTGGCCTTCAAGCTCCTTATTCGGGTCTTTGCGCTCATCTTCCATGCCCTGTAATGACATGCCATCCTCCTCAATATGGTTTTGTCCCTATTGGCCTTCTCCAATAGTCTCTCCAAATGTAGATTGACCTGCTCTAACCAAGACTCACGGTCGTTGTTGATCTCTTGCTCCAAGGTAGTGAGCTCGATCCTCCTCTGCTGGGCAGCTTGTCGATTTTGATGGATGCTTTGCAGCTCCATGATTGCCTGTTGGTGCTGGAAGCATGACATGGCAAGAGGGCATGCTTGTAACTCGGTGAGGGTAGTGGGTTCATCCCTGACATGTTTACCACTCTTGTGGTGTCTCCTGGGAGCCTGCTCTTCTGAGGATGAGTCACTCTGTGCCTCCATCTCATACTCAGATGAATGTTGTGATGTCATGACTGCAATGTGGACTGTGATTAGGCTGCCCTTTGATGATGGTGTGAGGCTGTGTGCCTTTGTGATATCTGTCACCAAGGGGAACAATGAAACAGGGAGTAATAGGAAGGGAGTGATGAAATGGGAATAGGGATTATAGGGAGAAATTTGTTAGGGATGTGGGAGGAGTTTGGGGTTTTTGAGAGGGTAGGGTTTGGGGTGTCATGTTGGCCAAATAGTGGAGGGATAGGGGAGAGGGTTTGGTAGTAGTTTAGGGCAGGGATTTTAGGAAAAATGAGAGAGGGAGATGGGAAAAATGATAGGTGAGGGGAAAAAGGTGAGTGGAGTGAAACCTTGGCACTAACAACACATTTTAACAACCCTAGCCATCATGGTTCTTGGTGATTTCTTATGGTTGATTTTATACATTTTGGTGGCATTGAAACATCTCTATAAACGCCATATCATTGACAAAATATGATGAGCAAGGGATGATATAAGGCCTACCTCTCAATTTGATAGGCTTCACCAAAATTTGGAAGTGATTGGGCACTTGTTTTGGCCCTTATCTGTGTGCGCCACGCGCAAAGCCCAGTGCGCCGCACCTTGGGTATGCGCCGCGCCCTTAGAAAAATTGAACTGTGGGCAGGCTATGTGTGCGCCACGCCCTCTGTGTGTGCTACGCTCCTGGGTATATGCGTCGTGCCTTCTAAAACCGCCTCCAACTCACTCAAATGCTCACAATTGCACACTCACACCTTTGCAACATTTCTCCAAGGCTTGTAATAGCACAATGCCTTTGATTTGGATGAAAACTTGTATATATAGCCTTGGAAGAGATGGGTTTAATTTTTTCTTCCTTTAAAACCCATTTTTCTAATGTTGTGTTTTGCACTTTTTTCACTGACTTTAGAACACACTGATTTTCACTTTCCCTTTGAAATTTTAGCTCAAATGATGAAATTTTCGGCACTCTTTGCAGGGATTGTACAGCAGGACATTTGGCCATGAAAACCATGACTGCATCTTAAGAAATCAACTGGCGACTTTTTTGCAAATTTTGTCATAAATGACACTGTTTGACTTTTCTTCAAAACAGAGTTTTGAAGAAGAGTCGAAATCCATCCACATGACGATGAAGCTCTCTGAGTCATAACTGTGTAAGGGTCTCATTCTAGCCTGCATGGTTTTACTGGACATGTTCAAAGACAAAATTGATGAATCCCTAGACCTAGACATCGAAAATGACTTTTGTCCTTTAAAAGACCAGACCTTGACTGTAATGGGCTTTGGTGACTATTGACAAAAGAACTGAGCCAGCATGAGCCAGACATGAAGGGGATTGACTAGCATGTCCTTCTCCATCAGATTATGGCATGCCCCTAGTGGAATGTAGCTGGGTGAATGGAGTGGGACACCTAAAAATGAAATGCATAAAGAGTTTTGATCTCCGACAGAGGACTAACTATACCTACTCTAACATTGACTCCAATGGGGAATGGTAGCTCCTTGGAGGTGCCAAGAACAACAGATCTCTGGAGGAGCTAGACAGTGCCTTCATCCATTGGGCTATGGAGTCATCATTTCGATAAATAATATAGGACTCTGACTCATTTATGAAACAGAAATGAGCAAACAACTGACTCAAACTTGTCATTGAAATGACTTAAAGGCTAACTTAACCAACTCTAACTAGACTAAAATAAAATGGTCTTTACAGTGACAGTAGAAGCAACGTTAATAACTTAGAAATGGTACTGCTTGAGCAACCAACCATTGCTCGGCCCTCCTGGACAATCTTCCCCGTTCATTTCTTTCAGAAGAAAGGCGTTCTGCCCCCGATATGTTCCAAATTCTTGAAAGGACCTTTCCAGAGGTTCTCAAACTTACCGTGCTTGCCTTTCTCCTCATTCCTTGCATCCCACTTTAGCACCACATCATCCACCTGAAATTTGTCCACCTTTGCCTTTCTGCCATAAATTTTCTTGTTTTTCTCCTGCAATTTGGATGTGTTCTTGAAAACATCTTCTCTGGTCTGCTGCAAGTGGACCATTTGATTTAACCTTCTCTGCATGGGATCTTCTTCACTACTGGCCTCTTGAAGAAGTTTGACAACCGGGGCAGCGAGAGAGGTAGGAAATAATGTATCAACTCCATAAACAAGCTCAAACGGTGACGTACCTATGGATTTCTTCTAACTGATGCGATCTGCCGAAAGCGCATTTACCAACCTCTTATGCCAACTCTTCTTGTTTATTTCCAGCAGCTCCTTGATTATGTTGACCAATGATTTGTTTGAAGATTCTGCCAATCCATTGCCTTGCAGATGATAGGCAGTTGAGTGACCCAAAATGATGTGATATTTATGACAAAACTCTACCATCCTTTTTTATTTGAAATTTGCTACGTTATCAATGATTAGCTTATTCGGGCAACCAAAGCGAGAAAAGATGTTATTTTCAAGGAATGAAATGATTACCGCATCTGTATCTTGTCTGGTGGGAATTGCCTCAATCGATTTTGTGAAATAATATGTGGCTGTGAGGATCCATCTATGTTGTCCGGAAGAAGCGGGATGAATTTATCCAATGAAATCTAATCCCCATTGCTGAAAAGGGGCACTCACCTCTATGGGCTTGAGTGGTAGAGGTTGTAACTTCCTCTTCCCTTCGAAAGTCTAATACTTATGATAGCCCTTGACCATCTTATATACATTAGTAAACAATGTCGGCCAATAGTACCCTGCTCTCAAAATTTTGTTTGCTGTCGACTTCCAAAAAAGGTGACCACCAGAGTCTCCTTGGTGACAATCCTCCATGACTTTCTTCGCTTCCTTTTCCACCAAACGATTTAACAAGACGCATTGGGATCTTTCCAATACAGTGCAGAATTAAGAATTCAAAACTTGGCAGCCTTCAACTTGAGCGTTCTCGCTTTGTTTCTAGTCATGCCAGGCAGTGGTGACAAATTTTTGAGCACATATATGATATCTGAATACCATGGAGAAAGAGCAAACATTTCCAATACGTGAATTGATAATTCTTCCTCATTCTCATCGGACATAGCAGTGATCAAATTTATGTCCAAAGCATGCAAGTTTAATTTAGCCATTAGCTTCGCCAATCCTTGTCCTTTCACTAACTTTTTGGGTTTTATTTCCACATCATATTCCAGCAATGCTGCAATCCACTTGCCTCTTCTTCCTTCCGGATCGGTCTGCACTGAAACATATTTTACAGCAACGTTAGGAACATAGGCTAGAATGTGAGAATGTAGAGTATACACCCAGAAATCTTTCAATGCCTTCACAAGTGCAAGGGCTTGCTTCTCAATGATGTTGTACTTTAAAGCTGCGTCTCTTATAGCTCTGCTGAAAAATGCAATGGGTCTTTCATGATCATCTCTCTTCTACAATAACACCACTGCCATAGTATGCTCCGAAGAAAATGAAAACAATATGAAATCCTGAGTGTAGTCCGGCCTGACTGGAACTGGAGCTGAGGAAAGAGCCGATTTGACCAAATTGAAACATTTTACAGCCTCTTCGGTCCATTTCACTTGGCTGTCCTTCTTAAGCATGTTTATCATCTCTCTTAGATGCTCAGCAAGATTGGGTACAAAGCGGCGTAGGAAGTTCATCTTACCATTGAATGATTGTATCTCCTTTTTATTTCGGGGTAGATCTATTTGCTGAATTGCTTGCACACGTGTCGGGTCAATATGGATGCCATCTTTTGAGATAATGTGCCCGAGTAGTTTGCCTTCTTCCATGGTGAACAAGATCTTCTTTGGATTCAGTGACAAGCCATATTTTTTGCACTTTAGGAAGACGGTTTTAAGATGGTACATGTGCTCTTCATTAGATTTAGAAAACACCGTCAAATCATCCAAATACACCACCAAAAAGACATCCTTCTCATTTCCAAAAGCCAAGTCCATTGCCCACTGAAATGTGGCACCTGCATTCTTCAACCCGAAAGGCATTTTAGCATAATGAAAGGTTCCCCATGGAGCGGTGAACGTTGTATTGTCTTGGTCATCCTCGTGGATATAAACTTGGTTATATCCGGAATAACCATCAAGTAGTGACATACGAGATGCTCCCACTACTCGTTGAAGTATATAGTCCATTTTGGGCAGTGGATAGTTGTCCTTCAATGAAACTTTGTTGAGATTTCTGAAATCAATGCATAAGCGAATCTCACCTGTCTTCTTCCTTACGGGCACCAAGTTAGAGATCCAATCTGAAAATCTAATTGGCACAATGATCCCTGATTTATACAACCTGTTGATCTCCTTTTCAATAGATGGCAGCAACTTTGGATTTAGCCTTCTCAACTTCTGTCTGAATGGTTTTTGATTGGGCTTGATGGGTATAGTGTGCTTAATTATATTGGTGTCATATGTCTCTAAGTTGGAATAGTCCCAAGCAAACACATCTGCAAATGAAGACATCAAACTGATATATTTTTCTTTGATCTTTGGCGGCAATGCTTTGGAAAATTTTACCAATTTAGGATCTGCAGTTGTTCCAATATTGACCTCTTCCACACCCTTCTCTGTTGGCTGCAATGTTGGCTTGCGAGCTACATCATCTTGATCAAAGAGTTCTTCTAGAGGTATCAAGCCTTTGGGAATAACATTATTCTTCAGTTGCAACACGTCCATTTTATTGATCTGCATTTCATCTATACCATTAGCTTTTCCATCATCATTTTCCTCATCAATTGAGGTCTCTTTGAACTTGCCTTTGTTTTGCAGAAAAGCATCAATCTCGTCATCATCATGGAACACTTGCCAATATATCTGATTGTCTGGAATGGTTGGATGATGCTTGACATGAATTTCGAATTTGTTGCTAGAGTTCATTGGGATCTTCAAACTACTCACTGCCTTAGCAAGAGCATTAGAAATACTATTTAGTATACGAGGCACACATGTTAATGTGTATTCTGAAAATAATTTCAAAATGTCTAGGAATGCATTACGGTAGGCCCGCATCATAGGATGCTTTGCTTGATATTCACCTCTGACCTGCTTGATAACCAATTCAGAGTCGCCATATACTGAAATCCTCTTAGCATTCAGCTTTCTTAGAATCTTTAGGCCAGCAATCAGAGCTTCATACTCAGCTTCATTATTTGAACATTCAAAAGCCAACTTGTAAGAGACCCGCACATTACTGGGGACTTTGTTTGGGGCGGAGAAAGGACTGCATACCCAAATTCCAATTCCAGCGCCATCATTTCCCACTGCTCTATCGAAATCCATGGTCCACAAACCTTCTTCCTTCTCTTGCAAGTGCTATAAATCTGTTTGTTGTGCCTTGTTTGCTTGTTGTCCATTGCTTTTAGCTGATTGCCCAACAGTGTTTTTCTGTTCTTGTTCTTCTTTCTTCAAAAATTCTCTGAAATTTTCTGTTATTTCCGGAATATCATTTGCTTCTACCAACTGACTATCTATATCATTTAAACTATCTGATACAAAAAAAAAGACTCTAAATCTGTATGTACATAGTTAATCGGACGATTTATTGGTTTCTCCTTGCTTGTGATCATGTACTTCATTTTTTGTTCCCGATACAATTTCCACATTTGTCCAAATACTGGAATCGTTGCATAGGAGAAATCTAGTTGTAGTGTCCCTTTCAGTTTCGCTACCCAAGACTTGGAAAGAAGCATGCCAAACCTTCGAGGAATGTCCACTACCACAACGTCCATCAAAATATTCTTCATTGGGAGCTGATCCAAACTCACAATCAAGTATTTGATGAGACCTATACATCTTACTTTGTTGGAATCAAACAAATAGAGATCATGATATTGCTAGGTGATGTCCAGACCAAGCTTATCCATGACTACCTTGGGCACGAGATTGTGAGAAGCTCCAAAATCAAACATGGCGTTATGTAACACAAAATCATTAAACCTTAAACTGATGTAAAAAGGTGGCACATCACTATCAGGAGACTCACCATTTGATGCTGGCCCAAAAACCATTTTAGGTTGATCATCTTCGACATTCACCATGTCGAACATCGGGTCTAAATTCAACATTTTAGATACTTGTCCTTTATAACTACTGTTCTTCAATATTTCAGTCAAGGGGATGGATATCTTTAATTTAGAAATCTCATTCTCTAAATTGAAAGCGGGAATCTTTTCTACCTCTTTGACTGGGATTTCTTTCCTCTCCTTTTCTTTTGATGCAACTTGCTGATGTGATGGTTCTACTGATGTTGATTTCCTGCTCTCCGGATCAACCGCCTCCTTTCCTTTTCTTTGTGTGGCTGCTGAATCATTCTTTGACACTTCAACATCCTTCTTTTTTTGAATGGGTCTGACCGGCACATCTCTATTTCTAAGTGAATATCACTGTTGTTGGGCAGAAAAAGCATTCATGTAGCCTCTTTGGTATTCATCTTATTCCTCCTCCAAGACGGTGTGGCTTGCTACAATGAAATCTACATCTTTGTGTGCAGCTGAATTCTCTGCATACTCCTCCTCTTCAGTGAGATAAGTAGGAAAATCATCAAGAGTAAAGAGGTGATTTTCTTCGCCTATTACATTCCCATCATCATTTGATTCTGGTCCATGCACAAAGTTTTGCTGCAAAGGTGTCTGTACTGGCGGTTGTGCAATCGGCTCTTGAGCTCGCTGATATCTCTCTCTTATTCTATACTGTGGTTGTTGCTGGCCACAGAAGTTAGGATTTCTAACTTGTGGCTTCGGTTTGTCAAGTTTCACTCTCTCAAGCATCTGCTCTATCTTCCGAAGTAGTTGATCTACCGAGGAAGATTCTTCCTTTGCAGTGACCTTCTTCAATGCTTTTGCTCTAGCTCTCTTGGTTAGTAGATTTTCTTCAACTCTGAACATTATCTTCTACATGTCTTCCATTGTGGCCGGTTCTCTTTCTCTCAATTGATAAGCCATGTCAGCATCAAAACCATCCGGGAACTTCAACATAGCTAGTCCCACAGGTGGCCTTGGATTATCTAGAATTTCATTATAAACTGTATTGAATCTAGTGCAATAATCTTGGACCGACTCACCGACTTTTCCTTTGATTTGCTCATATTCTCTAAGAGGCGCTATGTTGGGCTGCAGAAGCTTCAGTGAATATTCGAAGCTGATCTTGCTCTCTTTCCTCTTTTGTTGCTCTGCTCAGTTTGGCCTTCAAGCTCCTTATTCGGGCCTTTGCACTCATGTTCCGTGCCCTGTAATGACAAGCCATCCTCCTCAATATGGTTTTGTCCATGTTGGCCTTCTCTAGAAGTCTCTCCAAGTGTATATTGACCCGAGCTAACCAATACTCACAGACGTTGTTGATATCTTGCTCCAAGGTAGTGAGCTCGATCCTCCTTTGCTGGGTAGCTTGTCGATTTTGACGGATGCTTTGCAGCTCCATGATTGCCTGCTCATCCTCAAGCTGCTTGTTCCTCTGCTCCAGATACTTGATGATCCATCTGGCCCTCTCCACATTGAGTATCAAGTCTTGGATCTCTGAGTCCTGCTCCTGAATGGTCATCCTAAGTTTGGCATTTTCTGCCTCTGCCTCATCATCCTGAATGAGAATGGCATCAGTCTCCTGCACACCTAATGGCCCCTCATCATGCACGAGCTTTTTTCCCTTGGCCAGTACCTATGTTGCTAATGCCGGAAGTGAGGTCCCTTCCACCCTGGGTGGAGATAACACTCGCTTTGCTGCTGCAAACAAGTGCCTACTGCCTCTCTGATATGTAACAAAAATTGGCATGGTAGTGGTCTCATGATGCTCATGCTGATGAGGAGGACAACCCAACTCCTACTTTGGCTCTGATAGTACCTATGATGTGCTAAAGAAATCACGAGATATGAAGTCCTCCCAAGCAATGCCCTGCAATCCCAACTGATGATCTACCAAAATCTGGATAAGAGCAAAGTGAAACACACTTTTAAGCTACTACTGAGGTGTCTTATGCTGCCTGAAGGTGTTCATCCTCTCTATGTTCCGGCATATGAAAAATGGGAGGTTCATCATCCTCACCCTAGTAAAGTGCATGAGCAACCGAATGTGATAGGTATATAGTCGAGAGAACCTCCCCTCATAGCTGAAGTATTTCATGATCAATCTCATGAGTGGAGCATACTCATCTTTCAAGTATCTGAAGGGAAAGACTCTTGTGAGCTGGCTCAAGAATCTGGCCTTGATGTAAGGTTCATAGTGTTGCCTATCCACCTTCTTCTTCTTATGCCACTGTTCTCCAACATTTGGTATACCTGTTGCCACTGATATAGCTTCAGGTGTTAATGTGAAAGTGACCCCGGCCAAGATAGACTGACCTCCATGTAGATGAAGTACAAATAAATAGGCCAACTCATGACGAACTCTAACATTTGCCACCCTTTGACAAAATTCAAAACACGATAGGTGCTAGAAGCATGACATGGCAATAGGGCATGCTTGTAACTCGGTGAGGGTAGTGGGTTCATCCCTGACATGTTTGTCACTCTTGTGGTGTCTCCTGGGAGCCTGCTCTTCTGAGGATGAGTCATTGTGTGTCTCCATCTCATACTCAGACTAATGTTGTGATGTCATGACTGCAATGTGGACTATGCTTAGGCTGCCCTTTGATGATGGTGTGAGGCTAGGTGCCTTTGTGATATCTATCACCAAGGGAAACAATGAAACAGGGAGTATTAGGAAGGGAGTGATGAAATGGGAATAGGGGTTATAGGGAGAAATTTTTTAGGGATGTAAGAGGAGTTTGGGGCTTTTGAGAGGGTAGGGTTTGGGGTGTCATGTTGGCCAAATAGTGGAGGGATAGGGGAGAGGGTTTGGTAGTAGTTTAGGGTATGGATTGTAGGAAAAATGAGAGAGGGAGGATGGGAAAAATGATAGGTGAGGGGAAAAAGGTAAGTGGAGTGAAGCTTTGGCACTAACAACACATTTTAACAACCCTAGCCATCATGGTTCTTTGTGATTTCTTATGGTTGATTTTATACATTTTAGTGGCATTGAAACATCTCTATAAACACCATATCATTAACAAAGTCTGATAAGCAAGGGATGATGTAAGGCCTACCTCTCAATTTGATAGGCTTCACCAAAATTTGGAAGTGATTGGGCACTTGTTTTGGCCCTTGTCTGTGTGCACCACATCCTTAGAAAAATTGAACTGCGGGCATGCTGTGTGTGCGCCGCGCCCTCTGTGTGCGCCGCGCTCCTGGGTATATGCGTCGTGCCTTCTAAAACTGCCTCCAACTCACTCAAATGCTCACAATTGCACACTCACACCTTTGCAACATTTCTCCAAGGCTTGTAATAGCACAATGCCTTTGATTTGGATGAAGACTTGTATATATAGCCTTGGAAGAGATGGGTTTAATTTTTTCTTCCTTGAAAAACCATTTTTCTAATGTTGTGTTTTTCACTTTTTTCACTGACTTTAAAACACACTGATTTTCACTTTCCCTTTGAAACTTTAGCTCAAATGATGAAATTTTCGGCACTCTTTGCAGGGATTGCATGATAGGACATTTGGCCACGGAAACCATGACTGCATCTGAAGAAATCAACTGATGAATTTTTTGCAAATTTTTTCATAAATGACACTTTTTGACTTTTCTTCAAAATAGAGTTTTGAAGAGGAGTCGAAATCCATCCACATGACGATGAAGCTCTCTGAATCATAACTCTGTAAGGGCCTCACTCTGGCCTGAATGGCTTTACTGGACATGTTCAAAGACTAAATTGATGAATCCCTAGACTTAGACATCGAAAATGACTTTTTTCCTTTAAAGGACCAGACCTTGACTCTAATGGGCTTTGATGACTATTGACAAAATAACTGAGCCAACAGGAGCCACACATGAAGGGGACTGACTAGCATGTCCTTCTATGTCAGATTATGGCATGCCCCTAGCAGAATACAACTGGGTGAATGGAGCGAGACACCTAAAAATGAAATGCATAAAGAGTTTTGATCTCCAACGGAGGACTGACCATACTGACTCTAATAGAACCCATATAGAATGCACCACCACTAGTGATTTTTTTGTCGTTAACACTTCCTGTCCAATCTGCATCTGTATATGCATGAAGAATAAGATCTGTATCTCTAGGATACCATAAACCAAAGTTCTATGTTCCTTGAAGATATTTGAAAATCCTTTTGACTGCTTGAAGGTGTGATTCCTTTGGATTTGCTTGGAATCTTCCAGCTTTCCTACTATATGCATGATGTTAGTTCGGGTACTGCTTAGATAAAGCAGACTGCCAATCATGGATCTGTAAGTTGGTTGACGTACTACTAATGATTCATCATTTGAGCTGAGGCTACATCCTGTTACCATTGGGGTACATACAGGTTTAGAATCTTCCATGTCGTACTTTTTCAAGATCTATTTGAGATATTTGGTTTGTGAAAGAAAAATACCATGTTTATTTTGTTGAACTTGTAGACCAAGAAAATAGGTAAGCTCACCAAGTAAGGACATTTCAAATTCTTGCTGCATTACTAAAGGAAAATTATGACTCATGGATTCTTCATTGCTACCAAAAATGATATCATCAACATAAACAACAATTATGAGCAATTTATCAGTGTCAATCTTTGTATATATATTGCTATCTGCTAACCCCTTTGAAAAACCCTATTGGTGGAGATATTTGTCAAGATGTTAATACCAGGCCCTTGGAGCCTGTTTTAGACCATAGAGAGCCTTTTTGAGTCTACATAGAAGTTTTGCATCATTTCCAAGAATGAATCCTTCTAGTTGTTCAATATAGACTTCTTCTTCTAAGTCTCCATTAAGGAAGGGAGATTTTACATCCATTTGGTATACTTTGAATTTCTAAAAACTAGAAAGAGCAAGAAACATTCTTATGGCTTCAAGTATAGCAACAGGTGCAAAAGTTTCTTCAAAATCTATATCTTCTTGTTGAGCATATCCTTTAAAAACAAGTTTGGCCTTGTTTCTAATAACTTCTCCATTTTCATTCAGCTTGTTTTTTAATATCCATTTAGTTCCTATGATATTCTTATCATGAAATCTAGGAACTAATTCCCAAGTATTACTCTTTTCAATTTGCTCAAGTTCTTCATTCATGGCCTTGACCCAACATTCATCTTTGCATGATTCATTCTTATTTTGAGGTTCGGTGGAGGATAGTAATGCTAGATAGCTTGAGGTTTCTGTAATAGTTCTTCTTGTTTGTACTCCTACCTCTTTTTCCCCTAAAATTTGAGTTTCTAGATGAGTTTTCTGAACATACCCAGATGGAGTCTTTTCTTCTACCATTATCTCTTATTCTGGTGCTTCATTGGTTTCTTCTTTAGAATCATTGTGATTTGATGTGCGAAAATAATCCCCATCTTCTTCATTGCCATAATCTTCAATTTTTATCTGTTTTGGATTTTTGCATGCTTCATCAACTACAACATCAATACTTTCAACAATTTTCCCAAGTCTTTTATTATAACATTTATATCCTTTACTTCAGGAAGAGTAACCAAGAAGAATACCTTCATCTGATCTAGGCTCAAACTTACCAAGTTTTTCATAAATCCTTTTGGTATAACATTTTCTTCCAAAAAATTTAAAATATTTTATCGTAGGAGTTTACCATACCAAAGTTCATGTGGAGTTTGAGTGTTGTTTACCTGAACATTTTCTTGGTGGAGAATAGTTATGGTGGCGAATGCAGCCTCACCACAGAAGGTTGCAGGAGTTCCAGATTCATCTAGCATAGCTCAAGCCATTTGTTGAACAGTTCTGTTCATTCTTTCTACTACTCCATTTTGCTGAGGAGTCCTTATGGTGGAGAACTGCCTTTTTATTCCATGTTGTTCACAAAAGTCAAAGAATTCATTTGAGGTAAATTCCTCTCCCCAATTAGATTTGAGGCATTTAATTTTGCGATCTGATTCATTTTCAACTAAAGCTTTGAAGGCTTTTAACTCTTCAAATGCTTCATCTTTATGCTTTAGAAGACATATCGCATACATTTTGGAAAAATTATCAGTGAACAATATAAAGTATTCTTCTCCACAAGGTGACGTTTTCCTTGATGGTCCACATAAATCAGTATGAACATGTTCAAGAGGCTTACTAGCCGACCCTTCTTTCTCAATGAAGTGAGATCTAGTTTGCTTACCGAATTGACATGGTTTGCATATTGTATTTTCAGGAATGTTGATATCTAGAAGATCACGAATAGCCTGGAATCTACATGCTTTCCTTATTTGAGAAAAGCTTAGATGTCCCAATCTTCTGTGCCATAGCCAGTTTTCATAATTTTTCTTAGATAACACTGTTGCTGTCCTCCTTTGAGTATGTATGAGTTGTTTAGAGTTCTTGTACCCTTGATTACAGTTTCTCTTGTATCAAACTCACGAACAACACATTTATTTGATCGAAATACCACTTCATTTCTTTGATCACACATTTCAATGACACTCAACAGGTTATGCTTTAGACCATCTACATACATAACATTCCTCAAGAAAATAGAGCCTTTACCTTTTATGAGCGTAGGAGTGTCATTTCCAAATGAGACATTCTTTTATTTTTCTAAGGCATTATATGAGTGAAGTTTTTCTTTGTCACCTGTCATGTGTTTTGAGCATCCACTGTCGATGTACCACTGATTTTCTTGTCCTTCTGCATACAAGGCTATACCACATCTTTTTGTTTGAGGTTCTTTCCTTCTCCATATTTTGTGAATTAATGGAGTTTGCTCCTTTTGCCGAAATTTACTCCTGAATACAGATTCTTGATGGCTAAAGTTGTTACAAATTGAGCATTCTATTTCATTTTCAAGAAGAGAAAAGTTATTATAGGAACTTTTCATGATCCCTGTCACATTCCTTTGATTTTGTGCTTCTCTAGTCATGATGGTTTTGTAAGCAACACATTGTGTTGGCATTATGATACATTTGTTGTACTTGATGGCAAACCACTCATCTCAGATGATAAATTATAGTGCAACAAAGTTATTTTCTGGTTCACGAACTTTCACGTAGAGAAATGTTCACGCACTTTCATGTAGTAAAAAGTTCCTTTCATGAAGAGAAAAGTTCACGCACTTTCATGTAGAGAAACGTCCCTTTCATGCAGAGAAACGTTCGTGCACTTTCATGCAAAGAAAAGTTCCTTTCACGCAGAGAAAAGTTCACGCACTTTCATGCAGAGAAAAGTTCACGCACTTTCATGCAAAGAAAATTTCCTTTCATGCAGAGAAAAGTTCACGCACTTTCATGCAGAGAAAATCACACACACATGGGAAATATTATGGTTGGTTGATGGTATTAGTCCGACAGTTTTTGATCCTATGGTTTTGGTCCGTGGTATTGCATCCAAAAGTGTTGATCCCAAGTATTGGGTCCATGGTATTGAATTGTTATGGTTTTGGTCCGTGGTATATTGTGAAAGGCTAAGGCTAAAAGAGGAAGGGATCATTTGGAGGAATCTTCATGAATATTGAATATCTAATAAAGTGCTAATTCTGGAATACTGTGTTAGGTTATGGTGCAGGCTCTGGATCTGATGAAGAAGGGAACCTGAGCGCCAAGGAGAAGTATAAGTTCTATTGATGGGTCAAAATCTTAAGGCTAGAATAGTGGTATCTCTATATGATTTTGATCTATGTTATGTGGCGCACGCTTGATCTATAAATCTGATAATCTAGGTTAACTAATATCTGAATGTTTGAAAGAATGAATTTATAGATCTGTACGCAGGTTTTCTGAATAGTGAAGTAGCATACATCTTTTGATTTATGTTCTAGTTGCTTCTGTTTATTACTACAATGTTTTGGGTTTAGAAGTGGGGTGTGATTACTGTTATTATGATCTAGGTACAGTCATCAAAGAAGTTTTTATTTTGATTCAGTTTTGATTGGTGAAAAGGTGATTAGTTGATGCAGAAATTCTTGATGTTTGATTGATGTTATTTGTGGATCCAGTCTGAAAATTTATCAAACGTGGTCCCTAGAAGGAAGAGAAGGTTGTAGTCTTCTGCAGGTAGCAACCTGCGTACTAGTAAAGGACTGCACCAGTACGGAATTCATTGTAACAAAAGAAGTTTCTAATTGAAAAGATAGAGACATATTGCAGCAGGTGGTTTTCATCCACATTGGGTTTCCACCTTATATCTTGTTTTCTTGTGTGTGATTATCTTCTGCTCTATTTTTCTGTTCCTGGTTACTGTTTATGTGATCCTGATGCACAGATTAATGTTCAACATCTATAGAATATTTTAAATTATAAGTCTGTATGGTATACTGGGTTTCCTTATCTGTAGTTGCATATATACGCGGTTTTCTCTAACTAAAGTAGCATATATGTTTTGGGTTTGAAAAAGAAAATAATTGACCAGATAATACTGATTCATCCCCGACCCCCCTCTCAGTATTATTTCCAACAATTGGTATCAGAGTGGGTCCTTCAAAGAAGCTTGATCGCTTGAAGGAAGACCTATCATCATGAGCAACTACGAGAGAGAAGCATCAATCAGGACACCAATTTTTGATGGGACCAACTTCGTCTATTGGAAGGTAAGAGTTACAGCCTATCTTCAATCTCTTGGTACAGAAGTTTGGGATATCATAGATACAGGGTGCACATTTCCATCAGCAACTCCTACAGATGCGGCTGAGAAGAAGTAGTTTGAAACTAATGCAAAGGTTGTCAATACACTATTAGGATGTCTATCTCAATCAGAGTTCATCAAGGTTATGCAGTATAAAACTGCAAAAGAAATATGGTACAAGATTGTTCTAATATATGAAGGAGATGTACAGGTAAAAAGAGCAAAACTTCAAACCCTCAGAATTCAATATGAAAACCTCAGAATGTACAATGATGAAAGTGTGGCTAACTATTTCCCACACATAGATGAGATTGTTAATTGTATGAAAAATTTGGGTGAAGAAATAAAAGAGGCTATTGTGGTTGAAAAGGTTATGAGATCTTTGTCTTTAAGTTTGAATCAAAAGTTTCTACAATAGAAGAAAAGGAGAATCTACAGAAAATTACCATGTCGCAACTACACGGAATTCTAACCGCTTATGGAATGAGGAAAGGGGGACCATCAAATAGAAGAGAAGCTGCATTCAAGGCCTCAGGAAAGGGAGATTCTTATGACTCGGGACATATGTCAGAAGAAGAGGAAGAATCAAATTTTGTCAAGAACCTTCAACGGGGTGCTAGAAGATTCAGAGGTAAGTTACCTTTCAAATGTTTTTCTTGTGGAAGAGTCAGTCACTATGCTGCCAAATGTCCTCATAAAGGTAAGGAACCTATTAGATGGAATAAGAAATAGAATGTAAATAAGAAAAGCTATTACACTTATGAAGAAAGTGATGGATTTTCAAATAGTGATGAAGATGAACAAGGTAATAAGTATAGACTTCTAATGGCTTTTGAAGATGTTGATTTCATGGATGCTATAGATGAAGAAGGTCTTTATGAAGAGATTTCTAAACTCAAAATTTGTTTAGAAGAGAAAAATATGATTATTGATACTCTGTAATTCCAACTATCTGAAAGGGAAAAACATCATGAAAAGTTAGAATGTGAAATTGTGGGACTTAGAAAAGAGATTGAGAAAACTAAAGCTCTTAATCTTAGATTTGCTAAAGGGTCTGAAACTTTAGATGAGATTATCAAAGTGCAGCGCTCTCCAATAATCAAGACAGGTGTGGGATATAATGAAGAAGCATCTCAAGCGCAGAAACCATCCACCTCCAAAATTTATCTTGATGCAGCAAGGAGAAGTGAGCAAAGGCCAAATGAAGATCACCAGGTAAATCAGGGACATTTTTCTTCAAGGATGAACAGAGATTACCAGGTAAATCGGGGGCAATCTTCTTTAAGGATGAACATAAGCTACAACAGTCATAGGTAAATGCTTCTCAATTTGTCTCAAGAATGGATGTCAATGAAACTACAATCGTTCGGTTGGTAGGTTGATAATCGCAGGAATTGCTTCAATGGCCAATGTTTCTCTTGTTACAACTTTGGACACAAAGCAGCTCAGTGTGTTGCCTATAAGACTATCATGACTAGAGAAGCTCAAAAACAGAGGAGTATGACTGGGATCATGAAAAGGACCTTCAATAAGTTTCTGCTCTTGAAAATGAAATATAATGTTCTATTTGTAATAATTTTGGTCATGAAGATTCTGAATGCAGGAGTAGGTTTTGGTAGGCAACTCAGAAGGAGCAAGCCTCAAGTGTCAAAACATGGAGAATGAAGGAATCACAACCAGAAATATGTGGTATAGCCTTATATACAGAAGGGAAGGAAAATCAAGGGTACATTGACAGTGGATGTTCAAAACATATGACAGGTGATAAAGAAAAAATTCAGTCATATAGTGCCTTGGAGAAGGAGAAGAAGGTCTCATTTGGAAATGACACCCCTGCGTTCATAAAAGGTAAAGGTTCTGTTCTTTTGAAAGAAAAGGTCAAAGCTGGAAATGTTATGTATGTTGATGGGTAAAGCATAATCTATTGATTTTCAGTCAGATGTGTGATCAAGGAACTGAGGTAATATTTTGATCAAATGGATGTAGTGTTCGTGATCTTGATACGGGAGAAACAGTGATCAAAGGCATAAGAACTCCAAATAATTTATACATATTCAAGAAGGACAACATCAATGCTATCTAAGCAAGAATGATGAACACTAGCTATGGCACCGAAGATAGGGGCATATAAGCTTCTCACAAATAAGGAAAGCATGCAAATACCAGGCAGTTCGTGGATTTCCAAACATCAAAATTCCAGACAATAAAATATGCAAATCATGTCAGTTTGGTAAGAAAACTAGAACTAACTTCCCTTAGAAGGAAGGATCAGCTAGCAGGCCACTTGAACTTGTCCATACTGATGTATGTGGTTCATCTAGGAAAAGGTCACCTTGAGGAGAAGAATACTTTATATTATTCATTGACGACTTCTCCAGGATGTGTTGGATAGAACTTATGAAGCACAAAGATGAAGCCCTCGAAAAATTCAAATCTTTCAAAGCATTGGTTGAAAACGAATCAAATCACAAAATCAAATGCCTCAGGTCTGATAGAGGTGGGGAGTTTACCTCAAATGAATTTTTTGATTTTTGTGAAGAACATGGAATAAGAAGGGAATTCTCTACTGCAAGGACTCCTAAGAAAAATGGAGTAGTGGAAAGGATGAACATAACGTTTCAACAAATGGCTCGTGCTATGATGGATGAGTCTGGAACTCCCGCAACTTTCTGGGGTGAAGTTGCATTTGCTGCAGTTGTTATTCTCAACAAGACAAATGTCTAGGTGAATAGCACTCAGACTCCTCATGAACTATGATATTGTGAGATTCCCTCGGTAAAATACTTCAAAATTTTTGGGAGCAAATGCTACATCAAAAATACTGATGAAAATATTGGCAAGTTTGAACCTAGAGCAGATGAAGGCATTCTCCTTGGTTACTCTCCCCACATCAAAGCATACAAGTGTTACAATAAAAGTCTTGGAAAAATTGTTGAAAATATTGATGTTGTGGTTGATGAAGAAGAAAGCACTCCTAGGTAGGTAAGATCTAAAGATTTCGAAGATGATGAGGACTATCCATCAACATCAAATCAGATTCATGATGAAGAAGAAACACATGAGGCACCAGAAGAACATATAAGGATAGAAGAAAAGACTCCATCCAGATACGTTCAGAAGAATCATCTAGAATCTCAAATTTTGGGGCAAAAAGAGGCAGGTATACAAACAAGAAGAACAATTGCAGAAACTTCAAGCTATTTGGCATTACTCTGCTCCACTGAACCACTAAATGTAAAAGAGGCATGCAAAGATGAACGTTGGGTCAAGGCAATGGATGAAGAACTTGAGCATATTGAAAAGAATAACACTTGGGAGTTGGTTCCTAGACCAAAAGATAAGAATGTCATAGGGACAAAATGGATATTCAAAAACAAGTTTAAGGAAAATGGAGAAGTTATTAGAAACAAAGCCAGATTGGTTTGTAAAGGGTATGCTCAACAAGAAGGAATCGACTTTGAAGAAACGTTTTCTCCCGTTGCTAGACTTGAGGCCATCAGAATGTTCCTTGCTCTCTCTGGTTTTCAGAAGTTCAAAGTATTTCAAATGGATGTAAAATCTGCTTTTCTAAATGGAGACTTGGATGAAGAAGTGTATATTGAGCAACCAGATGGGTTTATCCTTAGAAATGATCCAAAGCTTGTATGCAGACTCAAAAAGGCTCTCTATGGCCTTAAACAGGCTCCAAGGGCTTGGTATTATTGCTTGGATAAATACCTCCGTCAGCAAGGTTTTATAAAAGGATCAACTGATAACAATATTTATATAAGAATTGACAATGATAAGTTGCTAATACTTGTTGTGTATGTTGATGATATCATCTTTGGTAGCAATGAAGAAGACATGAGTCAAAACTTTGCCTTAGTAATGCAGAAAGAGTTTTAAATGTATATGCTTGGTGAGCTCACATATTTTCTTGTTTTACAAGTCCAACAAAACAAAGATGGCATCTTTCTATCACAAACCAAGTATCTCAAGCAGATCTTGAAGAAATATAGGATGGAGGATTCAAAACCTGTATGTACCCCGATGGTGACAGGTTGCAGCCTCAACGCAAACGGTGAATCGGCAACAGTGCATCAATTAACCTATAGATCCATGATTGGTAGTCTACTCTATCTAACAGGTACCCGACCAGACATTATGCATGCAGTGGGAGTAGTTGGAAGGTTTCAGGCAAATCCAAAGGAAACTCATCTTCAGGCAGCTAAGAGGATTTTCAAGTATCTTCAAGGAACTTAAAACTATGGCTTATGGTATCCTAGAGATACAGATCTCACACTTCATTCATATACAAATGCAGATTGGGCAGGAAGCGTGGATGACAGGAAAAGCACTAGTGGTGGTGCATTCTTCATGGGTCCTAGATTGGTATCCTCGTCCAGAAAGAAACAAACTTCTATTGCTTTATCTACAGCTGAAGCAGAATATGTAGCTACTGCATCTTGTTGCACACAGCTTATTTGGATGATGCAAACATTACAAGATCTTCAAATCACTTGTACTCCACCTATCTCCATTTTTTGTGATAATACAAGTGCTATCAACATCTCAAAGAATCCTGTCATGCATTCTAAGACTAAGCACATACCGATCAAATATCATTTTCTCCGGGAACAAGTACTTGAACAAAAGGTCAAGTTGGAGTATGTTCCCTCTAAGGAACAAGTTGCTGATATATTCACCAAACCACTGCCCAAGGAGACATCTAAATACCTTAGACAGAAGCTGGGAGTAGTTGATGCATCATCTTGCTATTGAAATTTGTCTGTTTCAGAGAAAAGTGGTTGTACGCGAGTTGCATGAGGAGGATCCGCGTACATATGCCGGTTTATGTAGATACAGTCATGTATATGGTGGTTTGAATGAAATGAGTGGGGATAGACTCTGGTTGAAGAGAATCTGATATGAGTCTGACAGAGACCATCTGGCACAGGTTTAGGGGGAGCAGATAAACTTCTAATAATCCATTGTTGTTGTTATCTTAGAAGCTTTTGGTTTAAGTTCACAGCTTTTTATTTTAGGTGGAACAAATGCAGAGGGAGAACAAAAGGAGAACATGGTTGCTGATCTGAATAGTGATTGACAGATGCTGCTGATATTAGTTATTGGTGACTTTCATAGTCTGGATCTAGATATTTCGTCTCTATGTCATGTATATCTTTTATTATTATCAAGGTCATGTAACGGCCTATTTTGGTTTCCCCACTATGCCTGGGATGATTGATGTAATGAACTTGGTGGCCATATGTAACTTTCTGATGTATCCCCACTGGTTGGGTGGATGATCCCCACTTGGTTGGGTAATGGATGTATGTATAGAGTCTTTTGGTGATAGGAAGGTAATTTATGATGTATAAGTCATGGTTCCTCTTGAAGAACATCTTTTTGTAGATCTTGCCTACAATCAGGGGGAGCATTGTTAGCTCGGCAGAACAGAGATTTCAGCATGCACTCAGGGGGAGCATAACCCTTTGCCCTTGATGTCAAAGGGGGAGAATGACTTTAAGGATAGAATCTTGGGGGTTGCCATCAAGTCCAAAGGGGGAGATTGTTGGCATTATGGCACAGGTGTTGTCCTTGATGGCAAATCACTCTGGTGACAGATCACAGTTCAGGCTCTCAGAATGAAGGAAAATATATATACACAGGTTCAAATTAACGAAGTCACGTATATACGCGGGTTAGATGTTCAAAAGGCGTGTATGCGTATACACACACTTTCATGCAAGAAAAAACACGTACATGTGGGAGAACTTATTTTTGGTCTGTGGTATTTAGTCCCTGGTATTTGAACCTATGGTTTTGGGCCATGGTATCTCATCAAAATTATTCATCCCAAGTATTGGGTCCATGGTATTGATTGGTTATGGTTTTGGACCGTGGTATTGTGAAAGCATAAGACTATAAAAGAGGAAGGAGGTCATTTGGAAAATGATAAGTTGAATTATTGAATATCTGAAAAAGCACTAGATCTAGAATACTCGTGATTGGGTTATGGTATAGATCTGGATCTGAATGAAGGAGGAACCTCAGCGCAAGGAGAAGGATATGTTCTATTGATGGGTCAAAATCTTAAGGCTTGAATAATAGTATCTTTGTATGATTTTGATCTGTTATATGTGACGCATGCTTGATCTATAAATCTGGTAATCTGGGTGAACTAATGTTTGAATGAGTGAATTATCCTTTATAGATCTGTATGTAGGTTCAGTGAAGCTAAGGCGCGTATACACGCGGATTCTATGAATAAAAACAACGTATACGCAGGTTGGTCCAAACACAGAATCATATGCACCAGGTTTCTGCTTGTTGGAATAGCGTACGTCTCTTGAATTATGTTCTAGATGCTTTTGTTTATTGTTGCAGTGATCTGGGTTCAGAATTGGTGTGTGGATATTGTTATAGTGTTCTAGATATAGCTTTCAAAAAAGTGTCTATTTGATTAAGTTTTAAGTGGTAAAAAGGAGATTGTTGATGATTAATTGTTGTTCATGGACCCAGTCTAAAAATTTATGAAACGTGGTCCCTGGAAGAAAAGAGAAGGTTGTAGCCTTCTGTAGGTAGTAGCCTGCGTACTAGTATCCCAACTAGTACAAGAGCTAAGGGGGTTGTAGCTCCCTTCCAGGATAAGCTAGAGAACGAGAGAGGGTTGTAGCTCTCTGTAGGTAGCAGCCTATGTACTAGTAAAGGATTGCACCAATACAGAATCATTGTAAAAGGAATTTTCTAATTAAAAGAAGATAGAGACGAATTGCAACAGGTGGTTTTCACCCACATTGGGTTTCCACCTTATATCTTGTGTTCTTGTGTGTGATTATCGTATGCTCTGTTTTACTATTCCTGGTTACTGTTTATATGGTTTTGATGCACAGATTAATGATCAACATCTGTAGAATAAATTAAATTATAAGTTTGCATGGTATACGCAGGTTTCCTTATCTATAGTTTCGTATATACACGGTTTTCTCTAACTGAAGTAGCGTATATTTTCTGGGCTTGAAAAAGAAAATATTGACTAGATAAGACTGATTCATCCCCCCTCTCAGTATTATTTCCAACAATGCTCTCGCATTGTTTATTTTTTGTGTTTTAAAATTCGTATGCAGGTAATTTTGTATCGGGTTAAAACCTACATTTGGTATCATAGTTGTTTTGGCTTCGAGGGGACATCTTTGTTGTTGAGGGATTTCGCTCGGGCCTGTGGTGGACCCTATTCAGTGGGAGATCTATGAGATCGATTCTAGTGGTGAAAGAAAATGGCGAGCAGTGGAAAGATAGAGATCGAGAAATTTAATGGTCAAAGTTTTAAGTTGTGGAAACTCAAGATGGAGCATCTGTTGATGGATAAAAATTAGTGGATCGCGATAGATTCAAGTACTAAACCAACGAGAATGTCTGATGAAGAATGGAAGAAGTTGGACTGGAAAGAAAAGAGCTTAATATGATTGCATGTCTTAGATTCAGTATTGCTGAATGTATCAAGGGAAGCTACAACGAAGACTTTGTGGGACAAGTTAGGGACTTTGTACCAATCTAAGTCTCCGGTGAATAAACTACTCTTATGAAAAAATTGGTATAACCTGAGGATGAAAGATGGAGACTCGATGAATGAGCATCTAAACACATTTAATACTATGGTAAGTCAGTTAGCATATATTGATATTAAAATTTTAGATGAAGATAAGTGCATCAGTTTGTTGTGTCCTCTACCAGATTCATGGGACATTCTAGTTATTGCAATAGGTAGCAATGCAACTGCCTTGCAGTTTGATGAAATAGTCTCGTCCTTGTTGATGGAGGAGATGAGATGGAAAAACATGGAGAGCTAGAATGGTGATTCCTTGTCTATACAAGGATGATCCTATAATAGAAACAAAAATATGTCATCGAATGGGAGATGTAAATCCCCCATTAAACCTATAAAGGTGGTGTGCTGGAAATTCGGAAAGGAAGGGCACTACAAAAGGGATTGTAAATATAAAGCTCCTGATAAATGAAAGGGATTTGACGATGCTCCTTCTGTAGAGGTGGAAACCACCTTAGATGAAGGTGGGGATGTTTACTTGGCTTCTTCAACTACACATGTAGATCATGAGGCATGCTTAATTGACTCGGGTGCATCCTTTCACTTCACTCCCCATAAAGAATGGTTTTGTGAGTATGAGAAATACGATTGTGGTGATGTCTTCTTAGGGGACAATAGGAAGGCTAGAATCGTTGGTCGCAGAAAAATAAAGTTGAAGTTGCAAAGTGGAAGGGTTAGAACACTTCCGGGTGTTCTGCATATTCTTGCATTGGTTAGAAATCTGATTTCTGTAAGCAAGTTGGATGATGTAAGAAGGATACATGTAAGATGGTTCATGGAGCACTGGTATTGATGTGGGGAGTTTAGATTGGAACTTTGTTCAAGTTGTAAGGTAGCACAATTATTGATGGGTGTAACAGTTCTGTGGTTCCTGAAAATGGAGCAGAAAATCTAGTGGTCTCTGGAGAGAAGACCATGTTGTGGCATCAAAGGCTTCGACATATTGGAGAGAAAAGCCTTTGAATACTTCATGGTAAAGGTATGGTAGAAGGTATGAGTAATAGCTCTCTGGATTTTGATTTCTATGAAAATTGTGTTTATGGGAAGCAGAATTAGGTGATTTTCCCCTCTGGTGGTAAGAGGGGCAAAACAAATATTAGATCTTATGCACAATGACGTGTTTGGACCTGTGAAGGTTCCATCACTAGGTGAGTCTATGTACTATGTATCATTTATAGATGACTTCTCAAGGAATACATGGATATGTTTCCTTAAGAATAAATCTGAAGTCATTGACAGGTTTAAAGAATTTAAGGCTTTGGTGGAAAACCAGACAGAGAAGAAGATAAAAGTGTTGAGGACATATAACGATGGAGTGTTTTGCAGTAAGGAATTTTAAGAATTCTATAAGAAGTGTGGTATAGCATGGTAGAAGACTACTCCATATACACCTCAACAAAATGGAGTTGCAGAAAGAATGAACAAGACGTTGAGGGAAAGGGAAAAAAGCATGCTCAGTGGTGCTAGGTTAGGACAAGAATTTTGGGCAGAAGCAGTGGAGACTGCATATTACCTGGTCAATAGCTCATTTTCATCAGCATTGGAGGAGAAGACCGCACAAGAGGTATGGACTGGTAAGAAACCCTCTCTTTCAAATCTGAGGGTATTTGGATGTGATGCATATGTACATGTTCCAAATGAGAAAAGATGGAAAGTAAATCTGGAAAGTGCATCTTTATTAGGTATAAGGATGGTCTAAGGGTTATAAGCTTTGAAACCCAGTAACAAGGAAGGTTGTGTATAGCCGAGATGTGGTGTTCACAGAAGTCAAAGATGTTATTAAACATGAAGTCCAACCAAAGGAACCTAAAAAGATAGAGTTTGAGCTAAAGGAAGAAGAATCAAACTTTACAGCAAAGGAGGAATCAGAAGATGAAAAGACACAAACTCCGAGTGTGAGAAGAAAAATTCAAGAAAGAAGGCAGCCATAAAGGTATAGTCCATCTACTTTTTGTTCAAATTTTGCTTTATCTATTACTGATGATGATCCCAGAACTATGAAAGAAGCAGTAGATTCAGAGGATGGAAAACTCTAGAAAGAGGTCATGGTTAATGAAATGGCATCTTTTCACAAAAATGACGCTTGGGATCAGGTGGAGTTTCCAGTGGGAAAGAAACCCATTGGCAGCGAATGGGTGATCAAGAAGAAGACAAATGCAGAAGGAAAGGTGGAGAAATATAAAACTCGGTTGGTAGCAAAAGGTTATTCCCAGATGCCGAGAATTGATTTTGGTGATATTTTTTCTCTTGTTGCGTAGATAACTTCTATTAGATTACTATTACATGTAGTTGTTTCTTTTGATTTTGAGGTAGAACATATGGATGTGAAGACAATATTTCTTCACGGGGATTTGGAAGAGGAGATCTACATGAAGAAAACTGAAGTTTTTGCAGTGAAGGGTAAGGAAGAACTGGTATGCAAGTTAAATAAGTCTCTGTATGGGTTAAAACAATCACCAAGAATGTGGTATCAGAAATTTGATACATTTATACAGGGACTTGGCTTCACTAGAAGCAAAGCAGATCACTGTGTGTATTTTAAATTAATTGGTGACCATGTTATTTATCTGGTCTTGTACGTTGATGATATGTTGTTGGTTGAAAATGACAAAGAAATTATCCAGGATTTGAAGACCCAATTGTCCTTGAAATTCGACATGAAATATCTTGGTGCTGCAAACGTTTTTTTGGGCATGGAAATTAAAAGAGACTGGGAAAGGAGGAAGCTTTGGTTACACTAGAGGAATTATGTTGAGACAATACTCTAGAGGTTTAATATGCAGGATAGTAAACCAGAGAAGGTTCATATTCCTATAGGTGTAAAGTTATCTGCTGAACAGTGCCCCAAGGCACAAGAAGAGGAAGATGACATATCTCGTGTTCCATATGCAAGTGCAGTCAGTAGCCTGATGTATGCAATGGTATGTACTAGATCACGCATTGCACATGCAATGGGAGTATTCAGCATGTTTATTTCAAAACTAGGAAAGCAGCATTAGACAACAGTGAAGTAGGTTTTCAGGTATTTGCATGGCACTAGTGATTATGGTTTGTGCTACCAAGGAAGACCAGGATTGGACAGTGTTGGATATTCCTGGCTTTGTTGATGCAAATTGGGCTGGAGATCTGGATCAGAGAAGATCTATAAGTCGGTATGTATTTAACCTATTTGGAGGTGCAATCAGTTGGATGAATAAGAAACAATTTGTAGTGGCACTATCAACTACAGAGGCAGAATACATGGCAGCCACTCATGCAAGCAAGGAAGCAGTTTGGTTACAGAGATTGTGTTCAAGTATGGGGTTAGTACAGGGAGCTATAAGGATATACTGTGATAGCCAAAATGCAATTTTCTTGGCAAAGAACCCTGCATATCATTCAAATACAAACCACATTGATGTTCAGTATCACTTTGTGAGGGATATGATAGAAGAAAAAAATGTGTTGCTGGTAAAGGTGGACACTTTGAAGAATATTGCAGATGCATTGACAAAATCTGTGAGCTCTGAGAAGTTCTCTTGGTCTAGAGAAACAATGGGCGTTGCAGGGCTGGATAAATAACTAAGCTCTCTTGTGGCCCCCCTGTGGAATGAAAACAACAAGTGGGAGAGTGTTGGCTCGTGTTATATTTTTTCCATGACTAGCCCACGTAGTTAACTAGGGGGTTAGAGGAGGGGCGGAGCCCCCCTTTTGTTGCGTTGATTTTGTAGCAGGGGGGTTCACAGGGGGTTTGAGGGGTGCAAGTAACCCCACTTTATGGGGTCTGGGGTAGCGCTTCGTAAAAGTTTGGCTTTGGACACTATGTTAGGTTGGGCAGACCCACCTATGGTTTTGTGCATGATTTTCACACATGGTTTTGGATGTGTTGGTTTTCGGTCCATGGTATTGGATGCTTCTATTAGGTGTGGAACCTCATTATATTCTATATTCAAAGGTTTTAGTTGGAGGTACACCCCAGGAAGACTCTACACTCCTCCATGCGGGGGGGTGCGGGGGGGACTTGTCCCCCTTGAGGGGGTCCGGCGGGGCTAATCCCCCTCAGCTGGGGGTTCCGGGGGCTAGTGGTCCCCCGGAAGGGGATCGAGGGCAACGCCCCCAAAGCTAAAAATAGATGTAAAATTACCTTGTAAAAGTATAGTAATTTCTAGTCAATCTGGTCCGTTCATTAGGCGGATGAACTAACGGTAGAAGTTATGTTTAGTTTAGAGTTTCTTGCCTTAGACGGCAATCCCTCGCTATATATGAGGGAATTGTATTGCGTCTATGTATATCTATATTCTAAGTGAGGAAGAGAGAGGAGATTGAAAGAAAAGAGGGTGATATAGCGGATCTGTTGTAGATTGCATCTTTTTAGTTTGCTAGCTAATATAATAAAAGAAGGATTGGCTATTTCTCTGTGGATGTAGCCCAAACTAGGTGAACCATGTATATCTGTCTCTCTTGTTTTATGCGTTTTCTGTGTTTATATTTTTGCAATATTTTATGTGTTCCATTACTCTGAGATATATAGTTTTCTAACAACTGGTGTCAAAGCTGAAGGTTTATTTGGCTGATAAACTCACAAGAGAGAGAAGGGTTTCTATTTCGAGTAGGAGCAATGGCAGAAGATGGTAGGTTTAGGATCGAAAAATTCAACGGCCAAAACTACCAGCTGTGGAAGATGCAGATGGAAGATTATATGTATCAGAGAGATCTATACCTACCATTGAGCGAAAAGACAAAGAAGCCGACGAGTATGATAGACATAGAATGGGATATTCTCAACAGAAAGGCACTTGGAACAATACGGCTATGCCTAGCGGTGTCGGTAGCATTTAATATTTCAAAGGAAATGACAACATAGGGTTTAATGTCAGCATTGGCCAAACTATATGAAAAACCCTTGGCTTCAAATAAGGTATTTTTTATGAAGCATTTATTTAATATGAAGATGTCAGAAAGTGGATCTGTTGTTGATCATTTAAATTATTTTAATACAGCTACAAGTCAGTTAAGTTCTGTAGAGGTAAATTTTGATGATGAAGTTAGGGATATGTTATTTTTGTGCTCATTGCCAGAAAGTTGGAATGGTTTAGTTATGGCCATTAGTAACTCTGTCTCTGAATCTAGTACTTTAAAGTTTGATGATCTTGTCGGTGCAATCCTTAGTGAGGAAATGCGACGGAAAAGCTCCAGTGAGACATCAGGTAATGCTTTGACTGCGGAGACTAGGGAAAGAACAATGGAAAGAGGAAAGAGTCCAGGATATCGCAGTAAGTCAAGAAAAGGTAGATCCAAGTCCATATGGGCGATAGTGTGCTGGAAATGTAGGAAGAAAGGAAACCTGAAAAAAGATTGCAAGTCTCGAAAGGGAAAAGAAGGAGACGCGCAGCGAGAAACTAAGTATGAAGCAAATGTAACAGGTGATGCGTTGCAAGATGCTTTGATTCTTTCATTAGAATTTATTATGGATGCTTAGGTGGTAGATTCAGGAGCCTCATTCCATGCCACATCTGATACGAAACATTTTCATGATTATGTTCAAGGAGATTTTGGACAGGTTCGATTGGGTGATGATAAACCCTATAAAATCATTATAATGGGTACAGTTTTCATAAAAACAACAAAATGGAAATCAATGGCTATAAAAGGAGGTAAGGCATGTTCTAAATTTGAAGAAAAATCTGATTTCAACAAGGCAGTTGGGAGGTGAAGGTTGCGTAACTAATTTCACAGATAAAACCTGGAAGGTCACTAAAAGATCCCTGGTAATAGCGAAAGGAGGAAAGGTTGGTACATTGTATTTATGCATTGGTATTTCTAATTATGTTAATACTTTAACCTTTATAGGAAAAAATACGGTATTGTGGCATCATAGGCTCAGGCACATAAGTGAGAAGGGGATGCAGATTCTTCACTCAAGAAATTTGTTGCCAGGTTTAAATCATGTTGATTTAAAATTCTGTGAGAATTGTGTTTATGGAAAATAGAAGAGAGTCAGATTCCTTAGAGTTGGGAAAGAAAAGAAGAGTGAAAAATTAGAGCTTGTGCATACAGATGTATGGGGATCTGCGCAAGTATCATCTCTTGGTGGCTCTCGTTATTATGTTACTTTTATTAATGATGCAACCAGAAAAACCTGGATTTACTCTATTTGAAATAAATATGATGTATTTGATACTTTCAAGAAATGGAAAGCTTTGGTTGAAAATGAGACAGGAAAAAGGTTGAGGTGTCTCAGATCAAAAAATGGAGGTGAATATTGCAGCGAAGAGTTTTATAGGTACTATTCTGAGAATGGTATTCGCAGAGAGAAAACAGTTCCAAGAATATCACAAGAAAATGGTGTGTCAGAAAGGATGAACAAGACAATCATGGAACATGCAAGGTGCATGAGATTGCATGTAGGATTGCCTTTATAACTTTGGGTAGATCTTGTAGATATTGTTGTTTATCTAATAAACAGAGGACCTTCAAGTTCCCTGGATGGTGGTATTCCAGAGGAGGCATGGACAGGTAAAAAGGTAAACTACTATTTTTTAAAGACTTTTTGTTGTGAAGCCTTTGTCCACATTAATAAAAAAAATAGAACAGAGCTTGAGGTAAAATAAAAAAAATGTACCTTTATTGGATATGGTGTTAATGATTTTGGTTATCGCTTTTATGATTATGAAAAACATAAAATCATTAGGAGCAGAGATGTAATATTCAATGAAAAAGTTTTGTATAAGGTGTTGGAATTATGGTACAGGTGTTGTCCTTGATGGCAACTCACTCAGAGGTATGATACAAGTGATGGCAACTCACTCAGAGGACAGATCATAGTACAACAGGTAAAGAGAGAGATATACGCAGGTTGACCGTGATGAAATCGCATATATACGCGGGTTATCTGAGCAAAAGGCGCATACGAGCTATACACATGTTAACGATGATGGAAGCGCGTATACATGCAAGTTAGCGGAATAGTAGGCGCGTACACCCAGGTTCATAGAATTAAAGGCGCATACAAATTGGAGACCATGGTTTTTGTCCGTAGTATTTGGTCCATAGTATTTGGTCCGAAGTGACGACCCCAGGGATTGGGTCCAAGGTATTGGTTCGACATGGTTTTGGACCATGGTATTGAGAAAAGCCTAAACCTATATAAGGAGAAGATCATTAGGCCAAAGGGGGTGTGTGTGAATGAATGTCTGTTGAAGGGTGAAGTTCGAGAATCATTGTTATGGGTTTGTCATGCTTGGCTTGATCTGAATCAAGTTGATGACAGCGAAGGTTTAAGCAATTATCTATAGATATGTACGCGGGTTCTCTCTGGTAAAGGCGTGTATACACTCGTGTTTGACACAGTCAAGTAGCGTATATCTATACGTGGGTTCTCTTTGGTAAAAACTTGTATGCACGTGTGTTTGACATAGTCAAGTAGCGTATGCATTATGAGATTTGATGTTTCTGGTTGTTATTGATTCTTGTGGTTGTGGCAGAATTCTGGGCTCTGGTATGTGTTTTGGTAACTGTGGTTGTTGACAGGGTTCCAGTGATTAAGTATTGGTTGATTCAGAGATTGATGATGCAGGTATAATTAATGATAGTATTGCAGTGATGATTGTTGTGTATTTATGGATCCAGTATGAAAATGTATGAAACGTGGTCCTTGGAAGAGAAGGTTGTAGCCTTCTGTAGGCCAGCACCTACGTACTAGTACTAGCTAGTACAAGAGCTAAGGGGGTTGTAGCTCCCTTCCAGGAGAAGCTGGAGAATGAGAGAGGGTTGTAGCTCTCTGCAAGTTGCAGCCTGCGTACTGGTAAATGACTGCACCAGTACATTGTAAAAGAAGTTTCTTATTAAAAGAAGATAGAAACAAATTGCAGCAGCTGGTTTTCACCCACATTGGGTTTCCACCTTATATCATAGTGTTCACTTGTGTGGCTTATGATCTGTTCTGTTATACTGCTCCTGTTTACTGTTAATATGGTTGATAATGTTTTGATGCATTCACTGAAGATAAACTAACTAAATCATAAAGGTCACTGGATGTACGCTAGTTTCTTTTAACACAGCCGCTTATATACATGAATATCCTTAACTGAAGTAGCGTATATGAATCTGAGTATGAAAATGAAAAAGTATCTGATTTTCTAATACTGATTCACCCCACCCCCCTCTCAGTATTATTTCCAACAATTGGTATCAGAGCAGGTTCTTCAGAAGAAGCTTGATTGCTCGAAGGAAAGATCCATCAGAATGGCTAATCAAGAAAGAGAAGCATCCATCAGACTGCGAATCTTTGACGGGAGCAACTTTACCCACTAGAAGATAAGAACCACAACATATATGCAATCGCTTGGAACAGATGTCTGGGGAATCATGGAAGGAGGATACACATATCCATCAGCAATTCCTACAGATACAGTAGAGAGAAAGAAATATGAACTCAATGCCAAAGTTGTTACTCTTTTATTGGGAAGTTTGTCACAATCTGAATTCATGAAGGTCATGCATTTCAAATCAGCGAAAGAAATATGGGACAAAATCATTCTAAGCTATGAAGGAGATGAACAGGTAAAATGACCAAAGCTTCAAACTCTCAGAATACGGTATGAAAATCTTAATATGCATAGCAATGAAAGCATAGCTAATTATTTTCTGCGTATAGATGAGATTGTCAATTGTATGAGGAATCTGGGTGAAGAATTTAAGGAAGTTGTCTTAGTTGAAAAAGTTTTAAGATCTCTGTCTACTAAATTTGATTCCAAATTTTCTGCCATAGAAGAAAAGGAGAATCTACATAAAATCACTATGTCACAGCTTCACGGAATCTTAACTTCTTTTGAGATGAGAATAGGAGGACCATCAGATATGAACGAAGCTACTTTCGAAGTATCAATGAATGGATCAGGATACATTTCAGAAGGGGAGGAAGAAGTAAATTTTGTCAAGAATATTGAACGAGGATCTGGAAGGTTTGAAGGTAAGCTACCTTTCAAATGCTTTTCATGCAGTAGAGTTGGTCACTACGCTGTTAGATGCCCTCATAACAAAGGAATGATGACTGAAAAAGGTAATAGAAGCTATTATACCCATGCTAAAAGTAATGACTCATTCAATAGTAGTGAAGACATTAAAAGTCTCATGGCATATGAAAAGAAGGATGTAGAATCATAAGAAGTTACCATATTAAAAGAAAAATTGGAAACAGTAACCAGAGTAAGGGAGCAATTGTAGGATGTAGTTAAAGATCAGAGCATAACAATTCAGAGACTTGAATCGAAGATCCTCTCTCTAAAAGAAGATCTTGAAAAATCAAAGAAGCAGAATAGAGAAGCTCTTGAAGAACAAGAACATGAAGTGATCGAATTAAGGCAACAAGTGGAAGAAGGAAGAAAAGTTGAAGAAAACATAAGGAAGTAGTATCTGGAAAAGGAAGAACAACATCAGGTTGAGGTAAATATCTTGAAAGGTAAATTAGAAGAAAAGGATAAATTGTTACGATTTCATGATAGTACTAAGATTTTGGATGAAATTCTTGGTATTCAAAGATCCCCTACTATCAAAACTGGTCTTGGATTTTATGAATCTGTTGAAGGTGAATCTAGTTCACAAGGTGAGGCAAGGAACTCTAATAAGAAATCTGAAATGCCCAACAAGGAACAGCCAAGGAAAGAAATTCCTCAAAGAAAATCCTTTAGTCCCAACTATGAAAGTGATAGACGATTACTTCCTCCATTGAATAATGTTGAATGTTATGTATGTCATAATCTTGGACATGTTGCAGCCAGATACAGAAGTAGAATGGTTCAAAACCATCACACAAGATCATCACATTCCAGATATTTCAGAGGATATTGTTTTTCTTGCAATATGTATGGTCACAAAGCAATTGATTGCTATAGAAGGAATATGAAACATGTAATATGTTATGCATGTAACAAGTTTGGACATAAAGCAAGGGAATGCAGGAACAAAATTCAAAATCCAAAGCAAGAAGACTATACATCATCACAATTCTAGGAATTGAAGAAGAAAGAATTAGAGACTAAAAGGTGTGACATAACTCGGTTAGTTGACATAACAGACACAGAGGAAACTGAAAGTGAAGACCTTCAGTATTCTATCTTGCATACGCTGATATAATAAATACAAGTAGCATATATATGCGAGATAGAGGTTGCCAAGTCGCGTATATGGAAGAAAAGAGCAACAGATCAGTCTCAGGAAATGGTTCGGTCATGGTACTTGATGGTTGACACAGAATCAGGGGGAGCTACACTTAAATAATGCATTGTTGGCATTTTGATTAGAAGTCTTTGATAATGATGCTTATATGGTTAAATAATATTTTTGCTTGTTGGTCAAAAGAATGGTGTTCCAGGTTGCAGGATGCTGATGCTTTTGGTATAGACCATATATAGTGTATGATAGTTGTTGACAGCTATCATGGTCTTGAATATATTGCTGGTCTTTGTTATAAATACCTTGCATGTGCTTAGGGGGAGAATGGACGGAATGGTACATCTTGGTATGTACAAAGGGGAAGCTCAATCAGAGATTTCAGTAGATACTCAGGGGGAGTATGGACAGAAGAGGGTATACCGAAGAAGAGAACATCTTGGTCCACCCTTTTCCCTTGATGTCAAAGGGGGAGAGTGACTTGGTGTGGTTGTTGCCATCAAGTCCAAAGGGGGAGATTGTAGGCATTATGGTACATGTGTTGTCCTTGATGGCAACTCACTCAGAGTTATGATACAGGTGATGGCAACTCACTCAGAGGACAGATCATAGTACAACAGGTAAAGAGAGAGATACACGCAGGTTGACCGTGATGAAAGCGCATATATACGCAGGTTATCTGAGCAAAAGGCAAGTATGAGATATACGCATGTTAACCTTGATGGAAGTGCGTATACACGCAAGTTAGCAAAACAGTAGGCGCGTACACGCGAGTTCATAGAAGTAAAGGCGCGTACATGTTGGAAACCATGGTTTTATGTTCGTGGTATTTGGTCCATGGTATGTGGTCCGAAGTGACGACCCTAGGTATTGGGTCCAAGGTACTGGTTCGACATGGTTTTGGACCATGGTATTGAGAAAAGCCTAAACCTATATAAGGAGAAGATCATTAGGCTAAAGGGGGTGTGTGTGAAATGAATGTCTGTTGAAGGGTGAAGTTCGAGCATGATTGTTATGGGTTTGTGATGCTTGGCTTGATCTGAATCAATTTGATGACAACGAAGGTTTAAGCAATTATCTATAGATATGTACGCGGGTTCTCTCTTGTAAAGGCACGTATACACGCATGTTTGACACAGTCAAGTAGCGTATATCTATATGCGGGTTCTCTTTGGTAAAAACGAATATGCACATGTGTTTGACATAGTCAAGTAGCGTATGCATTATGAGACTTGATGTTTCTGGGTGTTATTGATTCTTATGGTTGTCGCAGAATTCTGGGCTCTGGTATGTGTTTTGGTAATTGTGGTTGTTGACAGGGTTTCAGTGATTAAGTATTGGGTGATTCAGAGATTGATGATGTAGGTATAATTAATGATAGTATTGCAGTGATGATTGTTGTGTATTTATGGATTCAGTATGAAAATGTATGAAACGTGGTCCTTGGAAGAGAAGGTTGTAGCCTTCTCTAGGCTAGCACCTACATACTAATACTAGCTAGTAAAAGAGCTAAGGGGGTTGTAGCTCCCTTCCAGGAGAAGATGGAGAATGAGAGAGGGTTGTAGCCCTCTACAGGTTGCAGCATGCGTACTAGTAAATGACTGCACCAGTACATTGTAAAAGAAGTTTCTTATTAAAAGAAGATAGAAACAAATTGCAGTAGGTGGTTTTCACCCACACTAGGTTTCCACCTTATATCATAGTGTTCATGTGTGTGGCTTATGATCTGTTCTGTTATACTACTCCTGTTTACTGTTAATAGGGTTAATAATGTTCTGATGCATTCACTGAAGATAAACTAACTAAATCATAAAGGTTACTGGATGTACACTAGTTGCTTTTAACACAGCCGTGTATATACGCGGATATCCTTAACTGAAGCAACGTATATGAATCTGAGTATGAAAATGAAAAAGTATCTGATTTGCTAATACTGATTCACCCCCCCTCTAAGTATTATTTCCAACATAAGGATCAGCTGCAGGAAAAGAAACAGAAAAAAGAAAAACAGAGAATACACAGTGCTTGACAATATCATGGGAAAAGTGATGGTGCCTGAAAATCATAATGATCAATAGCTAGAACAACAAACACAATAGAAACAAGCACCTCAAACACCTGAAAGTGGTGTTAGAAGATCTACGAGGATAAGTAGACCCCCTGAACGATACTCTCTTTCATTATATTATGTATTGTTGACTAATTCTGGTGAACCAGAATGTTATGAAAACGCAGTGCAGGTAGAAACCAGGAAGAAGTGGGAGCAAGCCATGAAAGAACAGATGGACTCCTTAGCACATAACCAGACTTGGGACTTAGTCAGATTGCCTGCAGGTAAAACCGCATTGCAGAATAAATGGGTTTACAAGTTGAAGGAAGAAGATAGAGGAAAGCAAAGGTACAAAGCTAGATTTGTGGTGAAGGAGTTTGCACAGAAGAAAGGTATTGATTTTGATGAAATATTTTCTCCTGCTGTTAAAATGACTTCAATTAGAACTATTTTAAGTCTTGTAGTAGTTGAAGATTTGCATCTTCAGCAGTTAGATGTAAAGACATCCTTTCTCCATGGGGATTTGGAGGAAGAGATATATATGCAGTAGCCACAAGGATATGAGGTAAAAGGGAAGGATAAACTAGTGTGGATGTTGAAGAAGAGCTTGTATGGCTTAAAATAGGTTCCAAGGCAGTGGCATCTAAAATTTTCCAGATTTATTCTGAACAGAGTTATACTAGATGTCACTTTGATCATTGTGTTTATCTCAAAAGGAAAAATGATGGCAGCCATATTATATTGTTATTGTATGTAAATGACATGCTTGTTGCATGTTCTAACATGCCGGAAATAAATGTGCTCAAAAGGAAATTGGCAAACTCATTTGCAATGAAGGATTTGGGTGTTGCAAAACAAATCCTTGGTATGCGAATAAGTAGAGACAAGAAGAATTGTGAATTAACATTGTCTCAAAGTGAGTACATAGAAAAGGTGTTGAAAAGGTTTAATATACAGAATGCAAAACCAGTTAGTATAACTTTGGCTAGCCATTTCAAATTAAATAAGGAGAAGTGTCCAAAAACTCAGGAAGAAATGGCTCATATGTCTAAAGTTCCATATGCATCAATAGTTAGAAGCTTAATGTATGCAATGGTTTGCACAAGGTTTGATATTGCACATGCAGTGAAAGCTGTAAGCAAGTACATGAACAATCCAGAAAAAGAACATTAGATGGCGGTGAAGTGGATTCTCAGGTATTTGAGAGGTACCACAAATCAAGCATTATGCTTTGGTGGTTCAAACATTTCTCTACAAGGATATGTTGATACAGATATGGTAGGTGATAGAGATAACATGAGCACAACAGGGTATCTGTTTACTGTAGGTGGAATAGCAGTCATTTGAGTCTCAAAACTGCAACGTGTTGTTGCACTCTCAACAACATAAGCATAGTATGTTGCTGCTACAGAGTCTAGTAAAGAAATGATTTGGTTACAAAGGTTTCTGGATGAATTGGGTAAGAAGTAGGAGTTGGGAAAGTTATACAGTGATAGCGAGAGTGACATACATCTTGCAAAGAACTCTACATTTCATTCCAAGACTAAACATATACAGCTCAAGTACCATTTCATACGGTCAACAATGGAAGATGGACAGTTGAAGTTGGAAAAGATACACACTAGCCAGAATCCTGCAGATTTGTTAATAAAAGTTATAACTAGGGAGACACTGAGAATCTGCTCAGTTTCAATTGGTTTTCAAGTATGATGAAGAAAATGAGAAACAACCAGGTCTAAAGTGGAGTCATTGTCTAGCAAATGATATAGCGGTGGAGTTGCCATAATCAGTGTCAAAGTGAGAGATTGTTGGGTGTGGAGCCTGGTTATCTTCTGTATTCAAAGGTTTCAGCTGGATGTATACCCCAGGAAGACTGTACACCTCTCTACGCGGGGGAGTGGTGGGGGACTTGTCCTCCCCAAGGGGGTCCGGGGGCTAGTGGTCCCCCGACGGAGGATCGGGGGCAGCCCCTGAAGCTAAAAACAAAGGTAAAATTGCCTTGTAAAAGTATAGTAATTTCTAGTCAATCTGGGACGTTCATTAGGCAGATGATCTGACAGTAGAAGTTATGTTTAGTTTAAGGTTTTTTGCCTTAGAAGGAAACCCCTCGCTATATATGAGGGAATTGTATTGCGTCTATGTATATCTGTATTTTGAGTGAGGAAGAGAGAGGAGATTGAAAGCGAAGAGGGTTATATAGTTGATTTGTTGTAAGTTCTATCTCTTCAGTTTGTTGGATAATATAATAAAAGAAGAACTAGTTGTTTCTCTATGGATGTAGCTCAAACTGGGTGAACCACGTATATCTGTGTCTTTCTTGTTTTATGTGTTTTCTATGGTTATATTTTTGCAATATTTTATGTATTCCATTGCTTTGAGATATATAATTTTCTAACCAGCTCAAAGAATACAAGCTCCAATTTCCTATGTTTTATATTAAAATCAAAAGTATGTTATGTTGCAATGTTGTTTTAAGCCTTCACATGTAAATTTCCGCAACCCTCTTTTATTTTACTCTGTTTTCCCGTGAGTGAACTCTGTGTTTTAATTATACTCCCTATGTGGGTTCAATATCCTCGTCGCAACCAAAGATTTACCTTTCCACAACTGAAGTTGACATTGCCTATCAATTCACAACTGATTTCTGAATTTCTCTGCCCTGTAAATTTATTTTTCTAACACACTTTCAGAGGTTCAAAGGTGGTTGTAGCCCAAGGAGGGGCTAACGTCTAAATCTTCTCTCTCATCTTCGGTCTCCCCAATACATTAAAACTTATAAACCATATCTTGAAGCTAAAAACATGGGTGCCAACATATATGCATGAAGAACTAGTTGACTTGTAGTGCATGCGCAAAAATTTTGGTTGAAAACCGTGTGCATTCAAATGCATGGAAATTTGCAGCGTGGTGTTAATTATAGGGTGACGCATTGATGCAAAAATTAGGTTGAGAAAATATTATGTAATATGTGTTTATGCTAAATTAAAAAAATCAGCCTACCAGACCTTGTTCAATGCACACGAGAGTAGCGAAACCAAAATCGATATATTAAAGGATTCTGTAATGATCAACAGTGACATTGAAGGAGTTTTTTTTGTTTTTTTTTTTTTATCTAAAGGTGGAAAAACTTATTAAACTTAGTTGTCAAACCAACAGTGAGGACAACCATCTTTGGCTGCTATCTGCGAATGTCAGTTTGACGCATCACTGTTATCAAGGAAAACCACGCCACCTGTAATAACCCACTAGTGGTCCGTAAGGGAGCAAGCTATCACTCCTGCCAAATGCCTCTGGGTCTTGGGCCGTTAACCTGTTTCCCTACGTCTGAGGAAGACGAGCTCTTAGCCAAGCAAAAGCAATTTTACAGCATACTCCAAGCTGAACATTGAAAGAGTTTTACACTTATATATTTGTTTGAGTTTTGAATTCATCAAATTTTGTTTTAGCCCTTTATTATTTTGTTTTTGCCCTTTATTATTTTGTTTTTGGAGTCATCGTTCTCTTGGAATGCTTGAATTGGTTCTCTATGTTTCGTTCGTAGCTATGTTCCATTCACCTTTGTTTAATTTGTGAAATTGTTTACGATGGGCATTCGAATGCTTTCCTTTCATATGTCGACCGGTCATGGCCATAGTTCACGGTTTTCTGCTTGATGTCTAGACACGTTTTGTAATTCCGAAAATCATAAACTAATTAATTTTACGAGTATGAAACGTAACGCAACTTAAATATATTTGTAATGTGCCCCATTTATGTACATGTGTTATGTTTATGCTTATAATATATACAACATATCTATATATGATATATAATTACAATTTGTTTATATGTATATATATATGATTAGTAATGTTTGTTTACGTATATTTTCTAATATTTATAATGTAAAATAATATAATGGTAAATGTGACATATAATACGTTAAAAAAATTATTTTATTTATGTTTATTAAAGTTACAAGTAATGTTTACATGTTTTATTTTAGTTAAGGGAATGCTATGTGAAGTTAAAGCAAGATTGACTAAAAGAAATCGAAGAAGGAACTCATTGAAACAAGGAACCAAAAAAAATAAAAGTTTTATATCATGCGAGAAAATTTCATTTGTAGAAAAGCTTATTCACTTTAAACCAGATCATAAGATCCATCAAATTTTTGAAATTTCCCCCCAAAAATAGTTGAGTTGCTCATTATTATTTTTATGACCAGCTAATATGCTTAACTAAATGTTTGTTAGAAATTACAATTGACTTTAATACAGTGTTATTCTTAACATGCTTCCACTTTGAGCAACAACCACACTATTGCAAGTTGGGTGCAATCACACTATCGCAACAAATTCTTTAACTGCTTATCACATCCAAAGATGCACTAAGTTTCATTGACAATTTTAGAAGAGAACTCTCCACTATTGAAAATATAGAAGTGTTCATATTCCATTTACTAGCGATTTAATTAATAAATGCCTTTTTAATTGGAATTTAACAATATAATTTTGGTGAATTTGTATTTTATTATTATTTAAAATCTGTTTTTACATGTATAAATAAATTTACCAACTTAGAATTTTTTTAAAGCACTTAAATTTTGAAATTTCCATTTACAATTTTAAAAAATATCTCAACAAACTTTAACCAAATCCAATGAAACAAACACTACTTAGAATACGACATTCTACTGATATTTTCATTGTAAAGCTCATGATCTAATAATGTTTTAAACATTAAAATTGTCTTTATGACTATTAGTATTATTTGTGAAACAATTGTCGCTTTCTTTTGGTGAGCCTTTGCATTTAATTCACATAGAGTACATATTTGAGTGACACATTTGTCTTTTATGATTATTGATGCAAATTTTCCTCTGTTTCCCTCACTTTCTTGAGTGGGGTCATGCATTTGGGTGATATGAAGCACATATTTTAATGAAAAAATTGTCCATGTTCTTGAAGATTGTCTATGCGAGTGTAATCACTTTCTTTCACGAATGGGGCCTTGCATTTGAGTGATATGACATTTGGTTGACATAGAGAACATACTTCAACGGAATTTTGTTTTGTTTTATTTTTATTTTTTATTTTTTATTTTTTTTAAGTTTGAGTATATTTTATGAATTTCACAATTGTATTTTTAAATTTAAGAATTTTATAATTAAATATATATGTATGTTAAGATATGTTTACCCTTTCCTGGATGCGGGTAACAGTTAAGGTTTTCAGGCTGACGGGACAGAGGTCCCGTGGTGACCACGTGCCCATCACGCGCAAGGCGCAATTAGGCAGTGAAGGAGATGGTAATCCCAGGACGGTGGCCTTAATAGCCACAGGTTGGCAGGCCAAAGGCATTTACGCTTCGGCCTCTCTTGGCTGCGCTTCCCCTCTCGGCTCTGCGATGGATTTGACTGCAGCTTTTATGGCGGACGACCACCGGGGTAGAGTTGAAAGCTCTATAAACAGTGGCCCTATCCACCCTCCTGGCCTCATGCACTCTGAATTATGCGTTCCTACCCACCTGCAATCCGACCTCTGGGTAATCCGAGTCCAATTTTTGGTTCAGGCAGGCTCTGCCCTGTTTTGGCACAGCTCGAACCTGTTTGTTCGGCTGAATTACTCCCTGAATCTCCCCACCAACATGGTTTGTGAGTGCCCATGGTTGCTGAGCCGCAAGGGCTCCAGTAGAGGGGGAACCTCACGACGCCCCACTGTGGAGGAATCCGGCCCTCCCTGTCACTGCCCGCATTGCCATTGCTACTGTCATTGCCCTAGCTCAGCCATCACTCATCCTTCTCGGCCTACCCAACTCCTGGAAGCCAGCTCCTCTGGCACCTCTGGTGCACCCTTCTTTGGCTCGACCATCTTCTCTTTCGATAGCCGTTTGACCAGGCCGTGCATCAACGCTCATATCTCTGTTTTGTTCATCGACGAACCGGAGGAGGAAGGAGGCACCAGCTCTTTGCATGTTCCAGCTCCCCCGCAAGAAGAAAGCCATGTGGCCAACGCGACACAGGAAGACAAGCGAAAGACAGTTGAGGCTCCGACTCCTCACAAGGATGGCAGCGAATCTCCACCTGCAGAGGCTGAGGAAGCTACAATACTGGAGCTGGAGGAGGACTACTACAAACCCTACCTGATAGTGGAGGAGGAGCCGGAGGAGGAGCTGGAAGAGGAGGGGCCAGAAGAATAGCACGCGGCTCCAGCTTAGGAATTGAGGTCTGGGTGTTGGCTCTTGGCTTCTCTAGTCAAGTTTCCTTGTCCACTTGTCATTGTCTATTTATGTGTTGTTTTGTCATGGCCGTCGACGTGTCTTAGCGTCAAGGTTTTGGGGTCGACGTGTCTTAGTGTCAAGGTTTTGGGGTTCTTTTGGGTATGAGGAACTTAGCCTCCGTGGCACTCCCCTGCGTGGGATTGATGGTTTCTGCTATGGTTTTGGGTTCTCCCCTGCGAGGGATTGGTGGTCACTGTTCTGGTTGTTGGTTTTCCCCTGCGCGGGAACTTTCTTGGCCTTCCCCTGCGTGGGAATTTCTGAGTCTTTTTGTAGGCATGGCCAAAGGGTTGAGCCCGTCTGCCAACATCTCTGGCAGCAGGCTCTCGCTGTAAAGCCCGACTGTATCTGTATCTTCAACTTTTGTACATAATAGAATAGCCTAATTCAGAAAAAAGATATGTTTACCCTTTTTAAGAGTACATTTGTATTGGCTGAGATCTTTACCAATTGTGGGAGTATATTTGGATTGAGTATTAACACTAGCATGCAATGTTTTAAATTTTTTATTTTCGTTATTGGTAATTAGTGAAATATTTTGGTATTTTATAATATGATATTTTTCAATTATTAATATAAATAGATATGTTGTAAAGAATACATTATTTTAATTATAAAAAAAAATATCTCTAAATAAATAGAGATTAATAGTAGGAAAATTTTATCCCTTGGGTTTATTAATCTAAGGGTTCATATTCCTAGTGTTCAATATCATTCAGTTAGGTTTATAATCCCTTGGGTTTTTAGTATTAATCCCTAGGGAATTTTTACTCCCTTGGATTTATAATACCCATCATGGTCAACCATGGTCAACCATGCTTATTTTAGTATTTATAACATTTATCTTAGGGATTATATACCTTGTGTATATAATCATGGTCAACCATGTTCGCATTGTGACAAAGATTTTCTCAATATGAAAATCAACCATGGTCCAACATCACATTGTGACCAAGATTGTCTCGATATGAAAATCAATCATGGGCAATCATGGTCAAACATGGTCCACGATCAACCATGTTCTGACATCACATTGTAATACGAATTGTTTCAATATGGAAATCAACCATGGTCAACCATGTTTATTTTAGGGTTTATAGTATTTATCTTATGGTTTTTTTTCTCGTGGAAAAAGTCATAATTTTGTTCATAAGATAAAATTACATTTTGTAGATGCTAAAAAGCATATGCAAGGATACTGTTCCGGTTTTCACAAAAACCAAAAGAATAAAAAAAAAAATGAAGCTATTCTTTTCTCCCTTTCTTTTTCTCCACCTTTCGCCATCCCCCAGAGTTGGGGGTAGTGGTTACTACGGAGAGCTGATTTTCTGTTATGGTTATGGGAGAGTCCTTGTCTGACTCAGATCCTTCTGATCCATGAGTTCTTTTGTTGCTAGATATTTCCTTTCCTGTTGTCTAGGGGTCTTGGTTTTGCAGTGGGTTGTTGGGGGCTTCCTCATGCTTTTGCATGTTGGGATGGACCTTTTGTTCATGCTTTTCTATGTTGAAATTTGTAGTGTCAGCTACGACGTCTTCTTCGTCCAATGGCTCTGTGTTTTGCCATCCTTTAGGCTTCCTTTATTACTGCTTGTTCCAATTGGGGATGTTTCTTGCCTGTGGACAAGCGCTGTGAAGGTGGCCTGTTATATGGGAATAGTGTCCACACGGATATTGTTATTCCCACTAAGATGTGTGGCTATCTTAGAAACAAACAATCAAAGTCTACTATTGATTCCTTTTATGAAAATAGATGAGAGGAGAACCAAGAGGGCCAACCTGAGTCTTGCGCTCGATTCCCTCTCTTTCTTGATAGAGTTTTGTTGCCCACTCTTTGTCTACTCAGCTTCAAAAGGAACCTGTAGAATCACAGCAACATAATACTATGCAAGAAACAAGGATCTAAATTCACAAATAATGTAGGATCAGATGTACATTAACCATATAGAAGCACATATAAAAAAATACACCAGGATATGGAAGGAAACAAGAATAGCTTTATTTAGATAAAAGTAGCAAGAGGATTACAACCATGAGCAGCTCTGACCCAGCATCATCCTCCAGCTAAGAAGCCCTTCTTTCACCTCAAGAAAAGAAAATTCACCCAACACTGTGAAGGTACACAAGAATACTGACAACACTTCTCTATCCAGCACTTCTTCTTCAAACTCGGCTAATCTTCACTCGGAGTACAAGTCGATCCATGTGAAAAATGTTTTTGGAGTCGAACATGGAAAGGCATCACCTGATTACTAGCCAACGATGTAAGCTGTTAACAGGCGCGAGAGGAATCACCAATAATGACAATGACCCTCAAGGTACTACAGTACAATCTACGTGGTGTGAAAAAGGGACTTGGCATCGAACACCACACAAAATCTCTCAGTTGAAGGTCATTGATGTAAACCTGTCGCCGAAAGTGAGAAACTTGCCATTGAGGCATGCAAGCTTCAAAGTACTGAAAGGGTTGTTCTTAAGTCAACTTCTTGGATAATGATCTGATGTCGAAAAGAAACGACCCATCGCAGGAGGGCCTTAATGAATCCCACATCAACGACACGGAACGAAGCAAATGATTTTGGAGGTGAAAACAAACTGACGATATGAGGGTTCAGGGTGGTGGTCATGAAGTAATGAAGCATGAATGAATTGCAGTGGGTGAGACTCGGGTGAATTGTCTGAATGACTTCTCTTGAACATATCGGCGACACTGAAAATCGATTGGTAGCATTAACCCCAAAGATGGATGGTGTGACGGACAAATGGTGAGGACTAGTGAACAGAACAACCCAACCTAGCATGGATGCGGAAGGAAAGTGTCATGTTCAAGAGCGACTTGCTATGAATAAAGTTTCTTCTTGTTTTCTTCCCAATTTTCCCCAGTCATTTCTGACTAGTACCTCTTTGTTTTTGTCAAGCTTGAGGAGGATAACATATGCTTGTACCTGTCATTATATTTTAGCGAGCCTAGTGACAGTGAAACTTATTCTCATCTTGTTGGATGAGTTTGTCACTATTTAGTTTAACGAGTTTAACGAAAAAGATAACTCAGCCTCTTTCAATTTTAGAGAGTCTGAAAGAAACGGAAAGAAGACTCCGAAGATTCTTTTTCGTTGTATAATCCCTTAAGTCCGAAAAAGCGTAAAATAATACAAAATGGATGAATTTTCGATAGTTTTAACGAGCCGAACAAGACAAGCGCTCGATCTTTTTGTGTAATAATCCCTCAGGTCCAAAAAGATTAAAATCTAGAGGAGGGATAGCACTTCTGATGCCTTCTAACAAGATGGAGAGGCCAATCGCTCGATAATCTTTTCATATTTTACGAGTCAGGTGAAAAGAGCTTAAAGAAGAGTCGTCTTCGAGGAACGAGTGATGGTTTCGAGTAGCAGCTGATTTCAGGTAAGGTTTTGAATTTTGCAATCACGGTAGTGTTACAAGGATGGCTAGCAGAGTCACTCTTCGCAGATGTTCCTCGAAGGGGTAAACAATCATATGGGGGTGAATGATCGGCTAAAACCAGAGTGGAGGTGATGGCGAGAACATGACCAAGGCTCAAAAGCTGGCGATAAGACATTCAGGATGGTTATTTACCCGTTCATTTTTTAATGAGCTTAAATGTAGGGAGAAACACTTGCTCATGACATATGTTTATTTTTTAACAAGCATGAGCAATGCACTAAAACTGCTCGTGGAGAGTTTATTTTTTAACGAGCTTGAACTCTACGACAACGTTGCTCGCCAGTCATATGATGAAAATGTCTCATTTCGAGATGCTATTTTGAAGTGGCTTACATCTCTAAAGCTTTGCCACGGATCCTTTCTTTATGCAAGTTAGGAAACGACTAGCCTTACGGGTTTAAAGGGTTAGAGGTCCTATAAATTTAAAAAATAAATAGCCGCTATTCACTTGCACGTGGAAGGGTTTGCATGCCTCCAGGTATAGTGGAGCAGAGTTTCCAAGTTACCCCTCAATTACAGACAAAACATTCGTTTTATCAGGGAAGGCCTACCTTCTAATGGAGGTATCTTATCTGGTCTAATTCCATTTTCCTAGACGGACGGGTATCAGACTAGTCATATATCCTTCGTCGAAACCTACCCTATAACCAGAGTTTTCTTGCCGAAGTAGACCAGGGTGCATGCCCCCTGGGTTTCTGTCACATCTTCCTGAATCACTCGCACTCATCAGGTGGACGGACTGGAGACCGATGAGATATTTCTTGCGTGAAAAGACCATTTAGGGATGGCATTTGACTATTTGTGATGTGTGAACCAAGGAATGACATTTGGTCTATGAGCTTGACCATTCTGCCTTCGTGCGGAAAACACATTACTCTAAAGAGTGAGGAGACGATGGCTCCCATGTAATAAATATAGTCACGTCCAAGGAGTAGATTCTAATCTAAAGGTCCTTGAACTACCATAACGTTCATGTGAACAGTTTTCCTTCTCAAAGTAATGGGCACATTTGGAAGGATCCCTAAAGGTCGACTGATTCCTTTGTCGAAGCCTATTAGATTTCTCATTTCAAGAAAAAGCGGTGGCGAACCAAGTGCTTTCCAAGTAGTTGAGGAAAGGATACTCACAGAAGCCCCTTCATCGATGATGGTACCAACCATGACCATTCTGTAAGGTTGTACAATAATTCTGAATGGTACACTGGCTGGTAAACAGGGACTGCCTAGTAGGTTCTAGTCGAAGGAAACCACTAGGTTGCTTGGTGGTGGGACCGAATAGACGGCCGGGTAGGACTCTGATGAACTTCCTTCCTATAGTAAAGGAACAGGAGGAATGCCCCCAAGCTCATCAGAATCGGTGTTGATGAAAAGAATTTGAACGGTGTCGTTCTCTTTCTCTTCAGTGACGGTATCGTTCGAGGATGAAGATTCTGAAGGCAATATCGGGTCAACTGCTGTATCGACCCTTTGACTTTCGTCTGGTATGGATTCCGAAGGTTCATTTTCAACGATAGGTGCTTCGGCTGACCACAAGGATGGGCCAGCCGGATTTTCAATCGGTGGAGGACTCAGCAAGAGTTTTTGATATCCAGGAGGAAGTCGTAACGGTGAAACCAGATGATTATCTAAAACTCTTTCAGCGTCTTCAACGAAGGGACAACGGTGGATGGTGTGATCTCCTTCACACAACTTACAAGGAATTTTAGGATTCCTTCTTTGTCCATGTGCTTCACTTTCATTGGTCGACGATGAGCATTCAACATGGTCACCAGAGGTTGATGCTACCTGGTGGTGAAAACGAGAAGACCAGTCCCTTAAGATCTGAGGGATGCAGGGACAATCTCGGTGATAGTGGTCACCATTGCAGATGACACAAGGAGATTTAGGTTTCGATTGTGCGGTGTGTGGATTTTTACTAGACGATACATGGTTGTTCCCTTTCGATTTTAGTTCCTTTTTCTCTTTCTGCTTATTCTTCTTCTTAGTTACTTGACTTTTTGCTTTATCAGCTTGTTCAAGCGAAGAGGGAGGAAGAGAAGGAGAATCAGATGAAGTAGAAGATTGGGAAACATCTCTAGTGTCGGCTAGTTGCTGGTTAGACTGTTAAGGAATTATGGGATTCTGAACAATAGAGGTAGAGAAGAGCCAGACTCGCAAACCAATTGTCAATCCTGGAAGTGACAAAGTGGCCATATGGGGTGGACCAACATCTCCCCAAGATAGGAAGGGACTAGGATTTCCTTCACAGGAAATCCTTGGTTGGTAGACTCCATTTTCTCAACCTGAAGATCAATGAGGGAATTTGAGACATCATTCCGATTTAAAATAAATTTTTAGATGCTTGGACACAACTTTTTTTTTCAATTTTAAAGAGTCGAGAAAAAACAAAAGATGACTCTAGTCGCCTTCAATTTTTATTGAGCTTGAAGTGACAAGCGCTCAGAGGACCTTTTCTGTTAAGGAGTCTGAAAAGGAGCAAAATGGACTTCTCTAGAGATCTAGGCAGAAAGGATTACCAAACCAATCGTAAAACTGCAGAATACTTTTTACGGTACAGCAGTCAGTCTTCTCGAATGTTGTGTTCGGTGCATTACGATCAATAGGGCGGTAGACACAGCTTCCTAAGGATAAAGGATGCAGCCTATAGTGGTCTCCCAATATATACGCGATGGTACGTGGGAGCACAAGTCCGTACTGGCACTTGTCGTCTCAGAGTGGAGGAATCACCCAACCAGCACAGAAAGCAACAGTTACCAGGCTTTACAACGCCGGAATACATCTCTAGCCTAGACCTCTAGATGTTGCGTTAAGTTCCAAAGCATTGTTAGATTCATTGAGATTTATTTCAAGTTGATCTTGCTTAGCAGTTTGCCTTTCACATTCACCACGTGATGTATGTAAAATTCCTAAATGCAGTCTAAGATGATAAATAGATGTTTTATCTTCTTTCAACAATGAAAATCCTAGCTACTAAGGGGAAGAAAGTCAAGCATCTTTTCTTCACAGAGCACAGAGCACACGCTAATATTCACAGTCCTAAATCAAGCCAAGCATTCAAGATGCAAATGCACATGCATGTATGGGTTTTCAGTTCCCTTAATGTGTAAACGACACTAAGAAAACTATGTGCAAAATTGAAATACTTTTAAAGTGACTGTACTCAACAAAATTCTTTTTCAAAACGAAGTGAAAACAAGAGAGACACTTTGCAATTTTGAAATGCAAATTGCTTTTCGACACTTTAAAACTATTAAATCAAGTCTTATGCAATGATAACCGTATAATCAACTATCTAAAACAATGTGATTTCTTTCTAAAACTGAAAACGACAGCTACGACACTTTCAGATCTATAGACGACAGTTTGACTATGTTATTTTTTGCAAAAGAGAACTAAAACGACGCACAATACATAAAAACGTTTTATAGTTCTTTGCACTAAGGAGGCAGAATAATGCAAGAGAAAGGAGTATTCACAGAAGCACACTGATTACAGACAACAAAAAATATTGAATAATACTGAAAACAGTGAGAAAAATCCACAGTCGGAAGGTAAAATCAGTCCTCCCTGGCCATCGCACCTGTTACACAGTGAACTCAGTATGTAGCACAGTTACTCCATTTGGGAATACAGGCTACCTTGAAGGCAGGGTGCGATGGTTAATGTGTGAGACACTGAACGATACTTCACTCACAGTTTGTAGTTTAGTTCAGGTGTTTAAGCTGAATAAGTACAGATCAATGTATGTAAAAACACAGGGGT